>CAUYPO010054210.1:0-16297 GCA_963574435.1 Cheirogaleus major | reverse complement strand
TTTTTGTATGCTAATAGTGAACTCTCAGAAAAAGAAATCAAGGAAACAATTCTATTTATAGTGGCAACAAGAAAATAAGATCCTGGGAATAAACTTAATAAAGGAGGTGAAACATATCTACAGTGAAAACTATAAAACAGTGGGGAAAAAATTGAAGAGAACACAAATAAATCAAAAAATATCCTGTGTTCATGGCTTGGAAAAATTACTATTGTTAAAATGACCATACTACTTAAAGCAATCTTACAGATTTAATGCAATCTCTATCAAAATACCAAGAACATTCTTCACATAAATAGAAAAAAACAATCTTAAAATTCATATGGAATCACAAAAGACCCCAAATAACCAAAGCAAACTGGAGCAAAAAGAATAAAGCTGGAAGCATCACACTGCCTGACTTCAAAGTGTACTACAAAGCTAGAGTAATCAAAACCAGCATAGTAATGATATAAAAACAGACACATAGAGCAATGAAACAGAAAAGAGAGCAGAGAAATAAATTCACACACCTACACCCAACTGATTTTTGACAAAGATGCCAATAACATAGATTGGGGAAAAGACGTTCTCTTAAATAAACGGTTCTGGGAAAATTGGATATCCTTATGTAGAAGAATAAGACTAGATCCCTACCTCTCACCATATACAAAAATGAACTCAAATTATATTAATGACTTAAATGTAAAACCCAAAACTTTGAAACTACTAGAAGAATACAGGGGAAATGCTTCACAATTTTGGAGTGGGAAAGGATTTTTAAAATAAGACTTCAAAAGCACAGTCAACAAAAGCAAAAACAGGTAAATGTGATTACATAAAACCAAAAAGCTTTCACACAGAAAAAGAAACAATTAATAGAGGGAAGAGACAACCTAAAGAATGGGAGAATATATTTGCAAACTGTTATGTAAAATAAGTAATACAAACAAAAAATGGGCAAAAGACCCAAATAAAAATTTCTCCAAAGAAGACATATTAATTGTGTATTAAAAATTACTCAACATCACTAATCATCACAGAAATGCAAATCAAAACCACAATAAGATACTGCCTAACTCCAGTTGGAATAGCTATTACCAAAAAGATAAAAGAAACCAAGTGTTGGGGAGGATATGGAAAAAGGGGAATACTTGCACACTGTTGGTGGAATTGTAAATAGGTATAGCCATTATGGAAAATGATATGAAGTTTCCTCAAAAAAGTAAAAATAGAATTTCTATATGATCCAACCATTCTACTACTGGGTATATATCCAAAAAAATGAAATCAGTGTGTGAAAGAAATACCTGCATTCACCTGTTTATTGCAGCACTATTTATAATAGCCAAGGCAGAGAATCAACCTGTGTCCAACAACAGATTAATAGATAAAGGAAATTTGGCATGTATACACAATGGAATTCTATTCACCTGTGAAAAAAAGAATGAAATCCTGTCATTTGTGACAACATGGATGAATCTGAAGGACATCATGTTAAGTGAAATAAGCCAGACAAAGAAAGACAAACACTACATTATTCATGATCTCACTCATATGTGGACTCTATAAATAAATAAATAGTTGATATCATAGCATCTTAGAAGCAGAGAGAGCAGTGTTTGCCAAAGACTGAGGAAAGAAGGGAGGAGGGGTTTCGGAGAAGAGGTTGGTCAATGGGTATAATGTTATAATTAGATAGGGGGAATAAGTTTTGTGTTCTCATGCTTAGTAGGGTGACTGTGATCGACAATAAGGTATTGTGTATTACAAAATTGCTTGAAGAGAGGCTTTTGAATGTTCTCGCCACAAAAGAATGATAAATCCATGAGGTAACAGATACGTTAATTACCTGGGTTTGATCATTATACAACATATATATATATATATGAATGAAAACATCAAATTGTATCCCATAAGTATGTACAATTGTAATGTGTTGATTGAAAATCCATCAATTAATTAAAAAACAAAAAAGGGAATAATTAAAAGAACTAAAATGTTCCACCAAAGGCAGGACTTCTGGCATGACAGTATAAGAAGATCTGTGGACATACTACCCAGCAAAACTACTCAAAATCATAAAAAAAATCCGTGTGAAGTCTGTAGAAATGGTCCTAAGGTAATACTGCAAGTGAAAAACATTTATTTAAATTTTTTTATTATAATTTAATAAGATCAGTGAGGGTCTGTGGTATTTGAATCAAGACCTACTTCTTCCTTCTCCCTTCCCAATTCAGCAAGGCAGAAATTCCACTCCAGGATGATGTAGCCAAGAACACAGAGATTCTTTATCCTCTTTCTCCCTGTTTATCTTCCTAGGAAGGACAGAACATCAACATTTCTAATCTTGCCCCGTAGTTATTGATGGGTTGTGTCAGGTTGGGGAGGCTAAGTTGCAGTCAAGTGTAGGTCGAGTTGAGGGCTCCCTTGTTATCTAGCCCCACTTACAGAATGAAGGATAGACCTTGGGTGTGGCACCACTCAGAATACTAGGGCCTTGATTGCTTTTGCCTCTGCTTTTAAAGCAATGATTCCTTACCAGGAAAAACAAGCAGAGAAGGCTTGAGGCCACTGTCTTTTTTTCTCCACTAAGCCATCAACACCTGAAGTAGAGGTGCCACTCATAGAGTGGGCTATTGTATCCAACCCTAGCTCCACAGTGATGGCTCAGGGATTTTGCCTTGGTGTAAAAGCAAAGAACCTTGACAAGAGATGGCCGATAGGAGACAGCCTGAGGACGAGACTAATCATAAACACTTACCTCCTTGGATTAGTCTTTAGAACAAGTTAGGTCCCAGATCATTGTTGACAATATAAAACTCAATGGACAGTTAGTGGAGCTTAATATTCATGGATGTCGTCAGGGAAAAGAGAGAGCCCTGGGGGGAAAAATATCATTCCTTAGTGATCTGCGCATACCCAAGGCTGTGGTCCCCTGTGGAGTAACATCAGAGGCTTAACATTGTGAGGGGCAAATAAACATCACTAAAATAATCCAGTCTATCAGGGAACAAATAAATAAGCAAATAACAATAATAACCCCTGGGCAGGGGGAGAGTGGCAGTATCCAGAGTTGTTATATTGTCTTAAATGCCCAGTTTCTAACAAATGTAATGATATGTAATGATACAGGAAAGCATGATCTATACATCAATACAAAGTTAGGTAAAAGAAATTGGCTGTGGGGTACCAGATGTCACATTTAACAAAGATTTTAAAGTAGCCATCAAAATATTTTCAAAAGAAATTTAACCAAAAATTCTATTTTTAATGTCAGCAAAAGGAATAAAATACTTTAAATAAATAAGTTTAAAAAGAAGTAGAAAACTTATACACTGAACACAAAAAAAATTATTGAAAAATTAAAGAAGATCTAAATAAATGAAAAAGCATCTTATGCTCACAAGTTAGTAGACTTAATATTGGTAAAATGGCAGTGCTCTTAAGTTGCTCTGTAAATTTAACTCAATCCAACTAGAATCCCATCTAACTTCATGAGAGAAAATGACAAGTTGATTCTAATTTTCATGTGAAATTGCAAGGGACCCAGAATACCCAAAACAGTCTTGAAAAAGAATCAAGTAGGAGGACTCACACTTTCATAATCAAGATACTATAGTGAAGACATAAGGATAGAGATGCAGACCAGTGAAGTAGAATTGAGAGTTCAAAAATCCATACTTCTGTGGTCAACTGATTTTCAATAAGGACCAAAAGACCATTCATTGGGCAAAGAATCTCTTTTCATCAAATAATGACCAGACAACCGGATATCTATTTGCAAAAGAATTATGTTTGACCCTTATCTTATCCCATTACAAAAAAATTAAAATGGGTCAAAGATTTAAACATAAAAGCTAAAACTTTAAAACTCTTGTAAGCAAACATAATGGCAAGTTTTCATGGCTTCAAATTTGGCAATAGACCCTAATTTATGACACCAAAACCACTAGCAAAAAAAAAAAAATAGATAAATTGGACTTAATCACACACATGCATATTTTAAAAGCACCAGAGAGCTTTGCAAACAACAATGTTCAAGACAGCAGAGAACCTTTTGCCTGTGATCAAAGGATGGACAGCCTATTTCTTTCCAAAGAGATGTGTAGATGCTGGTTTTTGGCTACAGATCAGTTTTCCCTTTGGCAAGGGCCTCTTCTGGAAAAAAATAGAAATCAGCAAAGCATTTGACTATCATGCAGGGAGAAACAATCTAGATACTTGAAAGGCCCAAAATCATGGCTACTTTTCCTCAGCATATATGTGCTGAGTTATGGGGCATTGTGGAGGTTGGGAAACTTCGCTGAAAGATTCTAGAAGACAGAGTAGAATTTCCTTTATTCTCACAGTATGTAGGAGACAGAGTTTTGCCAAGAGTAAGGTTTTGCATCAAGCACACATCAGTTTTCTTATTTACATTAGGACAGTTTTCTCAGAAGCATAGCCTGAGACAGATATTTTTATGAAAGTGATTTATTTGGGGGATGGGTTGCTCTCAGGAAAAGGGAAGTGAGGAAAACAAGATGGAATACAGGGAAAATGGTCCCTTTTACTCCTACAAAAGTATGCAACGACTAATTCATGACTGACACTAGGGTGCAAAAAAAAAAAAAAGAAGACTCCTCTCCTCAAGGTGGGACAACTCTATAGCACAACTCATTTTCCAGAGCTGCTGCAAGATCAGGCTGGAGCAGAGTCTAGCCAAGAACATGTTTCCTTCCACTCCTGCTTCTCCGTATTTTCTATCCCTAGGGCAGTTCTCTGGAGAAGAGAGCCACTGAGCCTTTAGCAGACAGCGCTCATAGCAGCTGGGTATACCTGGTCTTGTGGAGGGGACCTTCAGACAGCATAGTAGCATCCAGTAGAATATTAACAACTTTTATATGCCTTTCCTTCTTTGGTGACAATAAGAAGATATTTATGTATAAAAGCAATATTTCCTTTCTTCTAAGCCATGAGTGACCTTGGAAAAGCACTCACATTTTCAATGCACTTTCCAAATATTAAACACTGTAAAGAGATTCGAAGAATTATTATGAAATTAATAGCCCCTATAGCAGTGGCAGGGTTGATATTATAGCCTAATTACACATGAAAGAACTCCCTCCTTTTTTATGCTTAGGAAGAAATCCAAGTTTATCCATGAACTACTTTAAGATAATAAATTAATCGTAGTTTTCAGCACATTGCCTGGTATTAGCAATAATAATATAAGAAAGCTAATCAGGTGTACATATTTCTGTTGGCAACCAGAAAGAAAATGTTTAGGTATATGTATGTACTATGGATACTACTCAGCCATCAAAAAGAATGAAATAATGTCCGTTGTAGCACCTTGGATGGAAAAGTAGAAGAGAAGGACTTTTAAAAGAAGTAATCCAGAAACTAAAAACCAACTATGGCATGTTCTTTCTTATAAGTGGGAGCTCAGCAATGGGTATTCACAGTCATACAGAATGACTTAATGGACATTGGAGACTCAGAAGGGAGAGCTCGGAGGAGGATGAAACATTACCTATTGAGTACAATGTACACTACTGAGGTGATGAGTATATTAAAAGGCTAGATTTCTCCACTATGCAGTTGAGCCATATAAGAAAAAAAAAGCACTGGTACCACTAAATCTATTTAAATTTTAAAAATACAAAAAAATTTAAATTGACATATAATAAAATGTTTGTATTGGTTCATTTCCCTGCTCTTGGTTTTCAGTACTATTGTGATTGTGCTAGCAGAAATTGATATTGGATTGATTGAGGTGCTCTAGTCTACACATTTTCATGTACATGTAAAACTGTTTTACTCTATTTTTTATTCAATAATTCCATTATGAATTAATTGTTAAGTTCCTGCTATATATACAGAATTATTTTAAATATTCTCCAACCTCTCTGCCCCCAACTTTTCACACCAAGATTCTGGTGACACAATCTCAGAGAATTGGATTTAATAGTTATTTATGAATTTTAAAAGTTGATAAGCATATTTAAATCCTCATAATTTGGAAATATATAGATGCTCATTTTAGCACAGGAAGACTAGTGGTCTTCAAGATGATCCTAAGGAAAAAGGTGGTCTTAGAGAGATTATATTACTTTAGTTTTGTTTTTTCCCTCAAAATTGACTTCAAAACAACAGTAGGATTTTATGTGATTCTTACATTTACACTTCCTGCTTTAGCTATATGAAGTTCAACAAATATAATTTTCTTGTATTCTAATTACTTATTTAATATCTCAGAGCCTCTCAGTTATATTTTCTGCTTAATAACTGTTTAATTCAATTTATTTTACATGGTGATTAAAAGGGTTTATCACCAGAGTTTAGCTTATATGGAGTTTGCACTTTCCATTTTGATATTGTTTTATTTAGTATAAAATGATGACATTTATGCCAAAGACAGTTGTTAAATTAATCTTTTGTGCAAATGATGCATTTCAGTTTTTTTTTATTTATTAACAACAGATTTAAAGCTTCCATTCCCATCAACATTATCTTGAACTGCTAGGAATATTGAACAATGATTAGGTTGTTCTAAGTCATATTTTTCATCTAAAGTGTGCAGTTCTAGCTATGAGACTTTAGGCAAGTTTTTTAAGTGGTCTGACCATCAAAACTCCCTGTAGAAAGGACCACTGGACTAGGCAAAAGCTCTGTTCTATTTTAATATTTTATCTGATATTAATATAGCCAATTCTGCTTTCTTTTTCTACCCATTTGCTTTTACCCAATATGTGTTCTTATGTTTAAAATGTATCTTTTATAGACAACACATTACTGAACGTTGTCTTTTCTTTTTTTCCTCCAGCTTTATTAAGATATAGTGGAAAAACAAATTTTGTGACTATTTACAGTACACAACATGATGTTTGATATGATGTTTTGATATATGTATGCAGTGTGAAATGATTGAGCTAATTAGCATATCCACCATCTCACATAGTGTTTTTTTTTTTTTTTTTTGGTGGTAAGATCTACCCTCTTAACAATTTTAAGTTATATAACATATTATTATTAATTATAGTCTGGATCTTGTTTTCTCATACTGAAAGCCTGAAAGTCTCAGCCTTTAACTGAAGTGTTTATGACATTAATGTATAATGTAATTATTCATTTGGTTGGAATTGGTTTCATTTTTTTGTATTTTTCTGTTTGTTCCCCTCCATTTTGGTCCCTGTGTTCCCCTTTTCTTAACTTATTTTTAATTATTTGAAATATTTTTTATTACTCCATTTTAATCTATTTCTTGGCTTTTGGCTATATGTCTTTGTGTTACTTCTTTAGTGGTTTTCTCTAGGAATTAAAATATATATCTTTAAACTTTCAAATTCCACAATCAGTTAATTTTGTACAACTTTACAAAAATATATAATAAAACTATAATGATATAAGTCATTTTAGCTACTTCCTGCCATTCTTTATGTTATAGTTGTCATATGTCTTACATTTACATACATTAAACATTCAACAAGATAATGTTATACTGTTTGCTTTAAATGTCCTTATATATTTTAAATAACCTAAAATAAAAAAATAGAATTTTATATTTACCCAGATATTTACCATTTTTGATGTTCATAATTTGTCTTCATTTGTTTCTAAAAATCCATATTTCTTTTGGTATAATTTCTCTTCAGCCCAGAGAACTTCTTTTAGCACTTTTTACCATTATAATATAAATCTGCTATCTATCAATTTTCTTAATTTCTGCAGATTGGGTAATTTCCATTGATTATCTTTCTTTGCATTCTCCTAGTAATCCCAATGACTATTTTATTGAACACACTGTATTTTTAAGTTTTAAAATTTCCATTTCACTAATTTTCATGCTATCTATTTCTTTGTTGAGATTCTCATGTTTTTATTCGAGTGAATATATCCTTATTTCATTGAGCCTTGTAATTCTTTGTCTACCAATGCCAACATTTAGATTATTTTGTAGTTGCACTCTTTTGATCGTATTTTCTCTTAAGAATGGGTCACATACATTTTCTTTATTCCTTGTATTTTGAGTAATTTTGTGGTGATCTGGGGTATTATGAATGTTTTGATTTGGAGATTCCAAATTCTGTTATATTCTATCAAACAATGTTGACTTCTTTCTGGTTCTTATTTTTTTGGGCAATTGACTTGTTTTCATTCAAGCTGCAAACTGTGTCTCCTGAGTCACAATTAAATTCTCAATTCAGGTCATTTATTCTATAAAGTATGCTTTGAGTCTGCCTTGCTCATGCATCATTCAGTGGGCATCCAGGTATTTGAACATTGTTTATGCACAGAATTTAGGGCTCCTCTTCTTTGGCTCTGCTTTCTGAAATAACATATCACTTTCCAATATTTGTGATTACTTTGTGATATTTCTTCTTATTTTTCAGGCCATAGGGAGAGCATGTTTTTCATTAAAGTTCTAGCAGCTTTTTGAACTACTAAGTGGATCCTATTCTTACAGTAAAACCTGTAAAAACTGGAAGATCACTTTGTGGCACTCCCTTTTTCCAAATATCTATTTTTCTAGAATATACCTGCTTTTTACACTTTCCAGAGTTTTCTGGTGGTTATTTAAAAAATACTTTATAGAGTTTAAGCTTCTTGTTTTAGTTCCAACATGTAAAGAGCTTGAACGTTATCATTTCCGTTCTTACAAAAAGAAAAACCTGGACAAACTGAAAATCAAAAAATTCTCCTAGACTTAGCAAAGAAGTAAAGATGTAGTGACCATCCTGAAATTTGGAGACACAGGTATATTCAAAGGGACATAGGAACCAAGACTGCTTACCAGGAGGAAAAGCTGCTAAAGCCATAAACTGGTGGGAATATATAAATGATGATTTTGTTGAATTTTTGAAGGCTGTGTGTTGACTATGAGAAGAGTGAAAGACTCTTGGGAGCTGTAGTGTTGTGGGGGTCTCCCCACACTTTCTTTGATTTTCTGTCCAGAACTCCGCCAAGTTCTCAGAGTGAGAATTTAAGAAAGATTCCATTAAGATATAAAAAATCGTCTAAAATCCCTCTATATCTCCAGTCCTCTCCAGACTCTGTTTTCACTTAGGGGGAAAAATATATCAACAAGAGACAAGACTTCAAGGAAATATATTGGGAATGCATTGGAGAGATGCACGTTCTAAAAATAATCAAAAAGAAATGTTAGAGAAAAAACCCGTAGTAACAGAAATAAAGAATATCTTTGATGTGTTCATCAGAAGACTCAAGAAAGCATTAATGAAGTTGAAAAAAGTCAATAGAAACTTCTCACATTGAAATGCAAAGAGGAAAAAAAATTAAAAAAACAAAACAAAACAGAACATAGCATGCAATAACTGGGAGACAATATCAAAAAGTGTAAAATACATGTAATTTGAATACCAAAGAGGAAGAAAGAAAGAAAAGAAGTATTTAAAGAATTAGTGTTTGAGACCTTTCCAAAATAAATTACACAAAGCAAACCAAATATCTAGGAACACAGAGAACATAAAATAGGAAAAATTCAAAACAAAAAACAAACAAAAACCTACCTAGATATATTATATTCAAACTGTGGAAAACTGAAGAGAAAAAGAAAATCTTGAAGAAAGCTAGAGAAATAAAAATGACCATACCTTAAGAGTAAGGTAAGGTAAGAATTACAGTGAACTTCTCATGAGAAATTTTGCAAGCAAATAGAAAGTAGAGGAAAATTTTTATGTTTTGAAGGAAAAATCCCACCAATCCTAGAATTTTATATCTAGCGAGATTATTCTTCAAAAGCAATGAAGAAAAAAACTTTCATAAAAACCAAAAACTGATGAAATTTGTTGTTAATAAACCTGCCTTAAAAAATGTCAAAGAAAATGTTAGGCAGATACGAAATGAAATGGAGCAAAAACTAAGATATAATTAAAAAAGAAAAATTACTGGAGAAGGAATAAATGAATGTAAAATAAGCTCTATGATTCCTATTTTAATAGATATAAAAGATAATTATATGTTTAAAGAAATAATAGTAATAATTTATCAAATGACTGTGACCTAAGGATTAGTGAAATGAAGACCATAATGTCACAAGTGATAGGAGAGAGGAATTGAAAAAACTGTACTTTGGCATAAAGTATCTGTACTACAGGTGGAGTAATATAGAGCTATTTCAATTGGACGTAGACCATTTTTAAAGATGTATATTATAAACTCTAGGGCAAGCATTAAATCTTTTTTAAAAGAAGTATGATAAGTGGGTCAATTCTCTAAGAAATAAAAATTCTTAATGTGTATGACCCTAACAGGTCATCAAGATACCTGAGGCAAAAACTGGTAGAACCGAAAGAAGGAATGGACAAATCCTCTATGATCGTTGGAGACTTCAACACCCCTCTTTCAGTATTTTAAGGATCAAGTAGGCAGAAAATCAGTAATTATACAGATGACCTGAAGAGCATTATCAATGACCCTGACCTAATTGACATTTATAGGATCCTCTATCTAACAATAGCAGAGTAGACATTCTTCTTAGGCTTAGTCTTCTTGGAACATTCTTAATGGTAGAGTACATTTGGCAGCATAAAATACACCTTAACAAATTTAAAGTACTCAAAATCATTCAAAATATATTCTCAGATCACAGTGGAGTTAAATAAGAAATCAATACTAAAAATAGACATGCTCAAAAATATTTGGAAATTAAGCAACACATTTCTGAATAAACTATTGGTCAAGGAAGAATTCTCCAGAGAAATTTCAAAATATTTTGAATAAAATGAAATAAAAATACAATGTACAAAATATATGTTTGTTAACTGCCAGAGGGCCAGTCTAGTAAGAGCTGACTTGGCCGTGAAATTTTATAACAGCTTCTTAGGAATATTACATAACTTGTTGAGTTTTAATGCAAAATGGTATTTTCTGCCATTTATCTGGTAAGTTTACTCTATCTCATGTATATTATGATTACAGATATATTTGGTCTTTTTTGTTTTCAATTAATCACTTTTTTCTCTGCTTATTTTATTTTGCATTTTTAGTTTTCCTGAATTTAATTTATCCTATTTTCATTTTCTTCCCATTTACTGTTTTTAGTGGTGCTCCTTATATTAGTTAGGTGTGTGTGTATATATAATATTCAATATAATATAATTCTTAAAATAAAAATTAATATTGCATATCCATAATAACTTATTCAGATCCCTTGGTGCTAAATGTCTTTCTAATTCAGCACTTTTTTTCAGATTTTCAAAAGGTAATGCAGGCCAAGCTCGGTGGCATGCACCTATAATTCCAGCTACTCAGCAGGCTGAAACAGGAAGATTGCTGGAACACAGGAGTTTGAGACCAGCTTGGGTAACATAGAAAAACCCCATTTTATTAAAAACAAGTGTATAATTGAGTAAATAGCACATATTACATAACATATAACACCAGGAGCACAATCTGGAACAGCCTCTCATAATCACACATCAACATGTTTATACTAAATCATGTGGTTATTGATACTAAGCAGAACAAAGACTTCACATATTCTTACACATTAGTTCTGATTACATTTTGCTGCCGAATTACTTGTACTTCAAAATAAGGTGAAATATTTTTAAAAACCACTTTCATAGTTTTTCATATTTCTGAATATCATATAACAGGTTATAGATCTGAATCTATATATATGCCTTATTTGAGTCGTCCACATTCATCTTCTGTGTTATCCTTTACTAATATTTTGCCTGTATTTTGAATTTAAATTGCTCACTAATTTTACAGTAACAATTTGCTTAGATTTGACAATATGTTGCCTATTGCTTTGCTTATCATTATCTCTTGCATTCTTCTCCCTTCTTGTGCAATCTTGTTTTGTGCTTAGGAAAACATTTTAATATTTTTAAAATAGTCTATGAATGGTAACCACTTTCATTTTTTATAAATATGAACATGTTTTTTTATTTCACCATCATGCTTGAATGATAGTTTAGTTGTGCATAGAATCCTAGGTTTATACTTACTTTCTCTAAATGTTTTAAAGATAATATGTTTTATATTAGGTTTCATTACTGCTGAAGAGATAGATTTTGATTCACGACCTTTCTTCAATAAAAAAGTTTATTTTATTTCCCCTGATAATTTCTGATATCTTCTTCCATCCTTTAAGCTCATTTGTTTGTGTTTTTAATTTGAAACACTATATTTTTTTTATCTCTAGAGTTTCTATTTGGTACTGCTTTGGATACGCTTATGCCCTTCAATTCTTGCTTTTGATTGTCTTTCTTTATCTCTTGATTATCTGAAAGTCTCTTTCAGATTGTGTTAATATTTCAAGTGCATGGAATACTAGGCATTGTGTTTGAAGGGTCTGTAATCTTTCGTAGCTATCTCTGCATATTCTTTGAAAGCTACATGGGTTATCACATTGGGCACATCAGTTCAACTTGTGCTCTCCTACTGCTACCCCTGTGCTGATTCTGCTACACTGAGGCAGAGTTTGCTGGTATCATCTCAATGGTCAATGACATCCAGCATCAGCGCCAGTACTCTTCTGCCATGACCATTAACCATCTCTGTAGATACAGAGGCGGCAGCAACTCCACCTGATGATGCCAAATATAGAATCAGTGATAAGCTGACCCCTTGGGTGATGAATATTTTTCAAATTTACATTATCATGGAGGCTTTTGCAAAGTGGGTATGAAAATGCTTTCTCCTTGCTGAGATGTTATCTATTACATGGGAACCATAGCAGAATGTTTTGGGCCCCAGGATGTTTTAAAATTTAATAAATTCTATTTTCAAGTTTGTAAAGAGACATTTTTTTCTTTCTCCAGGAAATACACATGGAATTTCTTGAAAGTCCCTAAGCCATGAAGCTTTCACATAATATATACTATACACAGTCTAAGACTATCCTTTGAAACTTTGACTCTGTTGAATTTGGTTCTTTGTGCCTCACGTTTAGAGCCTACAAAAAATTCATTGTAATTGGACATTTGTGCCCTTCTTACCCCTAAAATCATCCCAGGTCAAATATGGGCTTGTTTGTTTCAGAACAATTATTTCCATAATTGAAATGCTTATGTCAGAAAGCTCTTCAAATTCCATATATGTACTGAATTCAAATAAGGGTAACTACAAGTCAGAACCATTCAAATATATCTCTGATATCCCCCTACTAGTGGCAAAATACATTTTTTTCTCCCAGATTTGCTCAATATCTAGTAGTGGAGGGAAGGGAGGAATAGATCATTGCAATACTATGTGTTAGGTGCTATCTTGAAGATAGATAATACCTCTAGGTAGATGTGCTCAGAATGCAAAGGACTTGCTCCTTTGCAGAATATGCTATACATACGTCAATGGGTTTAATGTTATATTTGCATTTTTTTTTGTTTGGTTCGCACCTCAAATAATTGATTCATTAAGTATACTATTAGCTAAAATCTCAAAATAATTCATTTGTGAAAATATTTTACTTCTCCTCTACCGTGTATCTACAGTAGTTTTCAGGGGAAAAAAAGTAAAATAGAAAGTTATAATTGAAAATTCTAAAAATATTTCTGCTATTCTGGTTCAACTTTTAATTTAATTTGTTATTTTTTTATGCCTTTGTTAGCATTAGTAGTGAAATTTATAAAGTGGAATGAGTAACATAACTTTCTCTTAATAGAGGTATGTTACAGATTGTAGTTTAATTCAGGCCAGGCATCATAACCAAAAGTGAAAGTAAATATGTCTAATATTTTTTGTATAGGAAGAAAAAGTCCTGCAACTAACAGGAGTGTGAAAAAGGCCAAGTAATGAGTCTGGATATTCCAAGTACAATCTTAAGAAGAGAAAAAATATGATATCTAACATTCTCTAATTAACTTTTTATTCAGGAAAAGTTGTCTACTGTGGTCCAGCTCTTGTTCTCGGTGCTGGTGAAGCATTGCCTAATATCACTTACAATGCTTATAGGATTTATTTTCAGAATATCATCAAGTACACGTTCTTTCTTAACATCCCTTTTGCTCACCTAAGGTAAAATATTAATAATAGTAAAGGAATCCAACAGAGCAGCTTTGAGTGTCTTTGCTTGGGTGTATTTGTGCACTCAAGATTTATTTAGTCCTTTCATCAGATACTGATAATGATCAAAAGAACCATCCTAAGAATTATTCATGATCAGCTCAGTTCACTCTACACCACAGACCAAAGATATGGGTGCAAACAGATGTATTCACAAGACGAAAAGGTATGTCACATTTCACTTTAATCCTGGGGAGTTATCAGGTACAAAACTGAATTTCCTATTTGGGCTTCAAAAGATATGCACTCTAAACTCTACAGAAGGGCTGCAATTAAAATGGCTTAAAATAACACATGTTGTTCAGTATACAAATCTAAGAGAATGTTCATACATTCCTAATGGGAGTATAAATTCATTAAAACACTTTGGAGATGTTTGGCAGTTGCTATTAATACTAATGCTAAATATATAAGTTCCCTTTGACCCCAAAATTCCACTCCTGGGCATGTAACCAAGAGAAATTGAATGCTTATGTATATATATAAAAAAATATGTGTAAGAATATCCACAGGTGCTTTAATCATAATAATTAAAGGCAGTAAAAGACCCCATATACCCATTAACAATAGAACAAGTAAATTTTGACATATTGATATAATAGAGCAGTGAGAAGGAACAAACCCTGGTACATTCAACAACATGGATGAATTTCACAGACACAACATTGAGAGAAAGAATTCAACACAAAATGGTATATTTTATAAGATTGCATTTATACAAAGTTCAACAACAGGCAAAAATAATCTCAGGTGATAAAATTCAGAACAGCAATTACTCTTGAGATGTAATGAGGCGGTGTGATAAAACCTTTGTGAATACTGGAAATTATAATATAATACATGCTTATTTGGATGGACGTCATTTTATATAAAAAGACATCAATCTATATAGACATAAGATTTATGAATTTATTGTATATAAACCTTATTTAACAAAAATTTTAAAGATAGAATATATCCACACACTCTCTCTCTCTTTCCCCAGCAAGCAGAAGGGAGCTCTGGGGTCCAAAATATGTTGATGTGGTTATTGGCTGGGCCTGGTCAGGCCTGTGACCTAGAGGTATAGAATCTAATACAACAGGGTAAAGGTAAATCAGGAGAAGCCAGAAGTAAGAAACAGGGTAGGGAGAAAATACAACTGGGCAAAGGAAGAATAGGAACCAAATCCCAGGCTCAGAGCTAGTCTTAAGGAACAGACAAAAAAGGAGGTTTCAGAGGTTTGCCCTGAACATGGGAAGAGAATGTTTACAGAGCACATCAGGGCAGCAAGGGAAGTATGAATAATGTTGAGTCAAATTAAACACAAATCTCCTTCTCATCTTCTTGAACTGCGATGTTCTCTGGTTCATGCTTATTCTGTGGGCTTTGTGAAGTTCAGAGGAAGTTTCCCCACATACTCCTTCAGGGTATGTACCATTGGAAAAATGTGTATTAAGTACCTATGATTTGCCAGAGTCAGTTATCATCATACCATCATGAAGAGCTCAATATCTCCCTCAAAGATTTCTCAGTTTTTGTACCTTAAATTACTCTACTCTGTCGCTGGGGATAGAGGGTAGTGAATAGGATTCTAAGTCAGCACACACATGGAATCCTGAGCCATTACTGGAACAATAACTCTAAATCTCAATAGGCTTTGTCTTAAACAAGACAAGATTAACTTGAATATCAAGTTGAAATAGTGTATCTTCATACAATACTTTTCTCATCCCTTATTTTTGGGATGACCATTTATGAGAGGCAGCATGGAAGAGCTCAGGTGTGCAACTGTTATCCAGGTATAATTATTAATGACATTTGTTTTGCTCTCAAATGTATTCTGCTTTGAATGATAAAATGTACAGCGACCCTACCTACCCCATAGATAACCTTACCTAGGCTCTTCACATATACACATACATCATTGTCATGATTCTCACATGATATTGAAGTGTATTGCATTTTGTTTTGTTTTATTTCCTTTCTTTTTTTATTATTTCAGCATATTATGGGGGTACAAATGTTAAGGTTATGTATATTGCCCATACCCCTCCCCCCTCGAGTAAGAACTTCAAGCGTGACCATCCCCCAAATGCTGCACATCTCACTCATTATGTATGTATATACCCATCCCCTCCTCCCCCCTCCCACCAGCCCAATGCCTGATAAATGTTATTCCTATATGTCCACTTAGGTGTTGATCAGTTAATACCACTTTGCTGGTGAGTACATGTGGTTCTTGTTTTTCCATTCTTGGGATACTTCACTTAGTAGAATGGGTTCCAGCTCTATCCAGGAAAATACAAGAGGTGCTATA
>CAUYPO010054209.1:0-19581 GCA_963574435.1 Cheirogaleus major | reverse complement strand
AGCATATTATGGGGGTACAAATATTACGGTTATGTATATTGCCCACGCCCCCCGCCCCCCACCAGGCCGTGCCGCAAGCATGTGCATACCCCCAAAGGTTTTCCTCTGACCCAATAGTTTTTTTTAAACCCAAACCCATTTTTTGGGGCCCCCCCCCCCCCCCACACCCCAAAATATTTTTAAGTTTAATAAACAGGGTTTGTTTTAGTGAGAAGTTTTTTTGTGTGTATAATTAAAATGATAAAATTATTATTTATATTAAAAATAAAAAAAAAATTTACACCACAAAACCCCTGGGGTTAAAAATATTAAAAAATATTGGGGGGTGGGGGGGGGGGGGGGGGCCAAAAAGGGGATGGGTATATACAAACATAATGAGTGAGTGGGGCAACGTTGGGGGGATGGCCATGCTTGAGGCTCTGCCTCGAGAGGGGCGGGGGGCGTGGGCAATATACATAACCGTAATATTTGTACCCCCATAATATGCTGAAATAAAAAAAAAAAAGAATCCAGAGATTTCCATTAAAGTTTAAAGTTCAATTTCCAAATTTACTGTAACTAATGATTATGGCCTCTAGAGCACCCACATATATATGTGTATATATGTGTGTATAATTTTGAGCATTCGCTAGGTGTTAAACATATTTAAACCATTTTCGCACACATATTTCCAATAAACTAGTTGCATTTTACCTTTTACCTTTTTAGTTGCATTTTACCTTTTTACAGATGATAGGAAGGAATCTTAAAGGAATTACGTAACCTACTCTAGTTTACAGACCTACCAAAAGCAAAATCAAACACCTGAAACTACTGACTTTTCACACCTCACATTTAGCAGGTTGAGGAAGAGGAAAGAATGATCACTTTCTCGGGATTGATTAGAAATTAGTTTTAAATGCTAAATAGCCTCCCTTGGAATCATCATTTTATTTAGATTTGTGCTACTGTTTTGCTAGATCTGTGTGCTTGGTTCTCATTAGATTGCCCCCCCCATCCCACAATCATCACACTGCTGAGAGAGTTGTGTTGATTCTGATTTCAGATCATTTTTAAGTATCGCTCAATTTTTATAAATCTACCTATCGCCTGGCTTCATTTATATATTCACCTATTCATTTATTACACAGATAATTATTTTAAAACATTTACTATGTCTTAGGCATAGTTTTAGGAGCTATAGGTACAGAAGTAAACCAAGACAGCTAAAATCCCTGCCCTCACATTACTTTTTCTGGCCGGTGTGACAGAGCTAGATAATGACAAGGCGGGCCCTATTTTAGCCTCAGAGTTCAGTAGAATGCACGTGTATTTTCCTCACTTCTCCATCTTTTCCATACACACGGAACTGTACTGATAGAAATTCAATGTCACACAATAGAGGGTGTAGCCATTCCTTCATCTGAGCATGCTTTTGTCTTTTTCTGTGTTTTAAATTCTGGTTTCCATGACTGTTTATAAACAGCTTTGTTTTTATAATGAGCCCCACTGGAGTTTTCTTTGATGATTAAAACTCTTGGAGAGACTGTATCTAAATATAGGTGTGATATGCAGTGTGGGGCACAGGTTTGAGGTTAGATTAGAGAGCCTTTGGGAGAATGGTATATAAGAGATTAGCACAGGTATTAAACGAGTTGTTACTTATAAAATACTTTGAAGAGTGCATGGCATACAATAAGTATTTGTTGGTGCTTGTTACATGTATGAACACATGCGTAAACGCAAATCACTCAGAAGACTTTTTAACTTACATTCACACTTCTCACTAATAAGTTGTAAAAAATGTTATACGAATCATGAGAACATTTGCCCTTTCTGTTCCACGGTACAATAAGCACACAAAATGTCAGAAGCATCTTTTCCAACAGTTTCTTCTTTAGCAAATAGAGACCATATTGGCATTTCTGAATGAGGAAATATCTTTTCTACAGAAAGATGTAGTTCCCAACATTCTCATGTCAGTTGTGAATTTCCATCATCAGCAGTAGCGTTGCCTTAGACGGGAACTGGCAAGGAAGCTTTTGATAGCAGATGTGACTGGAAATACACTTCAGCAAACACCTCAGGAGATAATTTGTAAGAGAGTCAAAATACCTATTTTGAGGTGAAGACACAAATTTTATCAACAATAATATAAATTAAATATATATATATTTTAATATATCTAATTTAGGACTCTTGACTGAATTTTGACCATTCTTTTTTAGTATGGCTAGATTTAGTGTAAGGAAGCACTTCTAGGATTGGATTATACATTTCTTAGTAACAGTTTGATGTCTATTCCAAAATATAAACAAGAAAACAGCCAAATGAATATTTGTCCCTCAGCTGTGGACACCAAGGGCGTGCTTGCTCACTACCTCCTTTCATGTGTTTGTACAGATAGCTGCCTCACAGGCAGCCTTTCCTTACCATCTGACTTAAAATTTTATCATCACACTTCACACCTGTCCCAGCTTTTCCAATCCTCCTTCTTTGTTTTATATTTCTTCACCTGACAAACTCTTTTATGCATGTGTGTTCTTATTGTCAGACTCCTGCAATGAAGTTAAAATACTATAAAACAGGGATTTGTGTGTGTGTGTGTGTGGGGGGGATGCTTTATCCATAGCATCCAGAAGAGTACCCAGCACTTAGTAAGTACCCAGTATTCATTTCTTAAATAAATTGATTTTAGCCTGAAGTTTCTTCAAAACCACTTTTGATGCTTGTCATAATAGTTGGGAAACATCTTAACAATCCGATTATAACATATCTTTCAAAAAGTTATTTATTTTTAAAAAGTGGATTTTAATCCGTTTTAATGTCAGCCTGACTTTTTTTATTAAAGCTGTTTCTGCTTTGTATTGATGCAAATCTTATAATTTTAATACAAGGGAAAATATTTTGTTCCTTATAGAGTGTTGAAGGGGAAGAGTGAAAATCATTCAAATTAACTAGTGGCAGATTTCAAATATTTAGCATATCATTTTAAAGACATGACCAAGTAATTGCACAGATGTGACTTTTTGGTACCTCTACATGTTGCTAAACATTCTTACAGTTTTTCATAGAGGAATAACAACACCCCAAACTCACTTTCTTCTCCTGTCAGTCACTGAAAAGAGTCAGAGAGCCCACTACATTTAAAGGACCTGGGAGAAAATAAACAGGATACAGGCCATTTCTTTTTTTCTTTTTCGGTTGTCAGGACTCTGAAGAGTTCACTAACCAAGAAAAAAATTACATTAAAAAGATGAATCATAAAACTTAGTAGATAGGATTTACTTTTTTGACTATCCTAAGATAATGTTACCGAAAGCTCAACCACTTGTCCACAAGGCTGAATCAGAAGAATGAGGACAAGCAGTTTGGGGAGGAAGGAAAGAGAGTTTGCTGACAAAGGAGGAAAAATGGTAGATGTTCTCCTCTTAAAATCCCAAATTTTCTGAACATAGGCAGAAATACAGGGCTTTTAAAAGGAGGGTTCTCGGCTTCAGGCAATTATTGTGGTTAACTATTCTAATCGTCATATCTCTGCCAAAGATAAAGCCTGTGAACTCTGCCACCCACCCACCTGGGGGTGCTGGAGCCACTAGGGGGGTTTTAACAAGACTTAACCTGCCTCAGGGATGCAGGCCAGAAAGCAGTTCCCAGAAGAGTGGGGGAAGTTTTCCAGGCCATTTTTTACAGTAACAGGATAAAATGAAACTCTTTAGTATGACAAAGAAAGTTTTTCTTAACTGAGACATAATTTATACTTTGTACTTTGTCTCATGAAGCTGACTTACCAGGTACCTAACTCTACTGTCTTGGAGTGTGAACATGTTGCATGTGTCTCTATTATGTTATTAATAAATTGAACTGAAATAAACTTTTTCATTAGACAGAGATTTAAAAATAAGAGATAATATTTATTCATGTCATTCTATCCCTTAGTGTCTGCCTGGAACACTGTAAACATGACAACCACATATAGTGAATAGTGAATATACTTCAATTGTTACGGTCAAATTATAATGCTTACTTTGTACTTACATCTTTTTGGTCAAAGATTTCTCATCTCTCCCACCACACGCATACACACTCGTAATAAAAGGAAGGAGCAAGGTAGAATTACTTTCCCCTATGAAACCCAACTTCAAACAAATTTGAATAAGTTCTAAATTCTAAATTTTAAGAAGGACCATCCACCTTTGTGTCAACATCCTCTTCAAGTGGATTATTTTATATCCTGAAGTATCAAAAAATTTACAAAGAAATATAGGTGTATATAGATACTTTAAAAAAATTAAATTATGCTTCTTAGAAGACAAAAGGCATGGGAATAAGGAAACCAGGAAATAAAATATATAACTAAAAGCTTACTAGGACTTTAAAACCCATCCCTAGATTATACAAAATTATGGTGACAATTTAGTTTAATTATATGTCTAAATCTGGAGGTCTATAAGAAAGATGAGATAATACATGGTCAAGTGTGTGTGCATGTATATAGATGCATATACATATATATGTATGAAAATATATGTTGTTATATAACAAATATTTAGTATATAAATATAATTTATTCATACAATACATTCAATATAATTTATGTGTCTAAATTTAAGCAAAGACTAAAAATTCCTAGGATAATTGAGACAAAATAAAATGTAATTTCTTACAACTGGCAAAATGACTCTCTACATTTTAATCTATTAGAGGTAGGCAGAGGTTAGTGAGATTCAGCTCAGCCATTGCTAGCTTTGTTGACTTTGAGCATGTTTCCTTGATAATCCTCCATGTCTTCAACTATGAAATTTAAGAAATAGAACTGTCAGTATCATGGGGTTGATGAAGATTAGATGAGGTAGATCTAACAAAATAATCAAACACAAAGCCTGACATATAGTAAACTCAAAAATTGTTAACTGTTTTATAGACAATTATTAAATATAATCAATTATGTAGACTACTTCCGTATTAAAGAATTAGAGGGGAATTATAAAATGTTAACAGTAATCCTTTGTATAACACTTTCTCTCAGATTTCTTTCAGGCTACTGGAGCTTGGGACTGTGTAAATTATTTAACACTCACTGAATGAGAGACTAGTCACAAAGTTAAAAGGTGAGTTGGTGAGACTGACAGATTTTAACTGTTTTGATTCTTCATCTGCTTGGGCACTGGTATGTCTTACTGTTCTTAGGAAATCCTTTATTACATCCTGCTTCTTTTTTTCTTTATACCCAAATTATAGCAGCAGATTTTAACTCAGAGCTCTGCAATGTAGATATTTTTGCCTAAAGGCCAAGAAAGAGCCTCAATGCCACTTCACTGATACTAAGTGAAACTACTTGGGCTTTGGACTTCAAGAAGTGATCAATCTGTCGACTTTGGTTTTTTATTTCAGCACAAGAAACCCAAGGGGCCCCCAACAGCTCACCACAGAGAAACTGTTTCCAGCTACATAGGAGTTGACAAGCCACAGCTCTAGCTGAGCTCTTTGCAACTCTTTCATGAGGTTCTTACACCTTACTTAAGGTGGTGCACAAACCTATTATTTAGAAAAGATATACAGTAAGGGCTGAAATTAAGAAATTTTGAAACAAGTTATATGTTTTTTTCCATGCTGGCTTTACAAACCTGTTTCTACCCTAAACAATCTGGGATAATGTCAGTTTTATTCAAAATATACCTTACCAATATGTCACACCATTTGGACACTTCTTTTACCGTGTAGACGTCTCATTTAGTAAAATAGTTATTAGACAATATCAGGTGCCATGAAAGATCTATGTATATTCATTTATAGCTCGCCTTTTGTTTTGTTTCTTCTTGAGTCTGAGTAAGCAATTCCTGAACCACATGCAGAATTTGTTGCTGCTTTGTTTTTATTGTTTGCTTATCCGCTTATTTCTTTTGGTGAGAAGCAGTTCTCTTGGTACTTTTAACTTGATGCCGGTGCAAAAAAGGGGAAACTTGTCAAATGTCTCTGATCAGTCTCCATGAGTGAATTTGTAACTTTCAGTTACAATTGCAACTGTAAAATGATACCATATTTGTAACAATAACAGCAGCAAAGTAGTATCCAAAGCCCAAAATATAACTGCAAAGACATTGGATAGCATGTCACAGATCAAATCAAAACAGTATGTTGAATAGGAACTGCAAGTCAGCTTTTCTACTGTGGCAAATATTTTCTCACTTGGATTCGAACGACGAGGTGGTCCTTGCTACTCCATAGAAAAGGCCAGAGCAATACTCATAAAGTAAACTCTTAGAAAAGTTCCATGGGTGGAATGAACCACTGATAAGAAACTGGCTACTTAGTTTAAAATGATGTCAGGATCTTTAACTCTAGGACAAGAATATTCAGAGGTTAGGAAGACTCCAAATAATTTCCTCTTGTTAGGTATATCTGGGTGATCTTATTTACGTAGAAGAAAGTATTGGACATAACAATTTCTGACGTACACACACACACACACACACACACACACATACACATATACATTGAAATGAGATACGCACATCAAGCACTAGAATTGTTATGTAATGTGCTCAATAAATGTTAAAATTCTCCCCCACAGAATTATTAAAATGAACACTGGTAAATAAAGGAAAAGTTTGAGTATTTATCTCGCCCATTAACCGTACTTCAGAGCAATGAAATAATTGGTGGTAATTATTTTCTAGAATACAAAATCAGAAGATATGTGGTGGTGGTTATGTAAACTTACATATTATAAAATTGCATAAAATTACATATGAACACACAGAGAAACACACACAAAAAATGAATGCATATAAAACTAGTAAAAACTGAATAAGTTCTATGTACAGTATCAATATCAATACCTTGGTTTTCATATTCTACTCTACTTATGTAAAATACAAGTGTACCTTGGAGATACTTCAGGCTGTGATCCATACCATTGCAATAAAGCTACTATTGCAATAAAGTAAGTAACAAAAATTATTTTTGGTTTCCCAGTGCATATAAAAGTTATATTTACACTATTTTGTAGTCTATTAAGTGTGCAATAGCATTATGTCTAAAAGACCCAATGTACATACTTTAATTAAAAATATGCTATTGCAAAAAAAAGCTAATAATCAGCTGAGCTTTCAGCAAACCTTAATCATTTTGCTGGTGGAGAGTCTTGCCTCAATGTTGATGGCTGCTGACTGATCAGAGTGGTAGCAACTGTAGGTAGGGATGGCTGTAGCAATTTCTTAAAATAAGAAAACAATGAAGCTTGCCACATCAATTGACTCTTTTTTTTTTTAATAAAAGATTTCTCTGTGACATGTGATACTGTTTGATAGCATTTTAACCACAGTGGAACTTCTTTCAAAATTGGAGTCAATCCTCTCAAACCTTGCTACTGCTTTATGAACTAAATTTATGTAATGTTCTAAATTCTTTGTTGTCATTTAAACAGTGTTCACAGCATGTTCACCAGAAGTAGATTCCATCTTACGAAACCACTCTCTTTTCTCATCCATAAGAAGCAACCCCTCATCCATTCAAGTTTTATCATGAGATTACAGAAATTCAGTCACATCTTTGGGCTCCGCTTCTAATTCTAGTTCTTTTGCTGTTTCTGCCACATCTGCATTTACTTCTTCCATGAAGTCTTGAACCCCTCAAAGTCATTTATAAGGGCTGGAATCAACTTCTTCCAAATTTCTGTTAATGTTGATATTTTGACCTCTTTCCATGAATCACAAATATTCTTAACGGCATCTAGAATAGTGAAAACTTTCCAGAAGGTTTTCAATTTCCTTTGCCCAGATCCATCAAAGGAATCATTCATTATATATAGCAGCTATAGCCTTATGAAATGTATTTGTTAAAAAATGAGTTGAAAGTTGAAATGATTCCTTGATCCATGGGTTGCAGAATGAATGAGGTGTTAGCAGGCATAAAAGCACCATTAATCTACTTGTACATTTCAATGAGCTTAGAGCTCTTGGATGACTAGGTGCATTATCAATGAGCATTAGTAAAGTTTTTGGTATAAATGTCTATATTTTAATTATTATGTTTTATGTATTGATGCATATATTTAGATATGATACATATTTCTTCATATATTTAATAATACCCATAAAAATGAGCAGTAGTATTTTAAAATAAATCATTTTTTTTGAGCACTGGGTCTAAACACTGGTCTTAAATATTTAGTAAACAATACTGTAAACAGCTGTGCTGTCATCGAGGCTTTGTTGTTCCATTTATAGAGCACAGGAAAAGTATATTTATCATAAAGGCCCTCAGGTTTTCAGAATGGTAAGTGAGCCTTGGCTTCAACTTAAGCCAGCAGTTGCATTAGCCCCTGACGAGAGAGTCAACCTGTCCTTTGAAGCTTTGAAGGCATTGATTTCTGCTCTCTAGCTACGAAAGTCCTAGATGGCATCATCTCCAAATTTAGGCTTTTTGTCTACACTGAAACTTTGTTATTTAGTCTGCAATTTTGGCTGGATCTACTGGATGACTTGCTCCAGCTTCCACATCAGGACTTGCTGCTTCACCTTGCACTTTCATGTTATGGAGATGGCTTCTTTGCTTAACCTCATGAACCAACCCACACTAGCTTCCAACTTTTCTTCTGTGGTTTGCTTGCCTCTCTCAGCCTTCATGGAGTTGAAGAGTTAGGGCCTTGCTTTGGATTAGCCTTTGGGTGAAGGGAATGTTGTGGTTGGTTTGATCTTCTATCCAGACCACTAAAACGTTCTCTGCCACAGCAATAAGGATGTTTCCTTTCTTATCATTTTTGTGTTTGCTGCAGTAGCACTTTTAATTTCCTTCAAGAATTTTCCTTCACATTCACAACTTGGCTAGCTGTTTTGTTCAAAAGGCATAGTTTTCAGCCTATCAAGGCTTTCAACATGCCTTCCTCACTGAGCTTGATCATTTTTAGCTTTTTATTTAAAGTTAAATATATGCAACTCTTCCTTTCTCTTGTAAACTTAGAGGCCACTGTCCGGATATTAATTGGCCTAATTACAATCTTCTTGTGTCTCAGGGAATAGACAGGTCTAAGAAGAGGGAAAAAGATGGGGAATGATCACTCAGTGGAGCAGTCAGAACACACACAACTCATCTGCTATGGGTATGGTTCTTGGCACCTCAAAGCTATTACAATAGCAACATCAAAGACCAGTGATTACAGATGATGACAAAAGACCAAAGATATTTGTGGAGGGAGGTGAAAAGAGGACTTTATTTTCTAAAAGGAATTTTCAGATTCAGAGATCACTAAGGCAAGAACTATAGGGCAGGGGAAGGGAGTCAGGGGACTGAGGAACAGAATCTTGATGGGATGACATTTGAGCTCCACTTTACCAGTCTCTCTTAACCGGCTTCTTCCGAATGGTGGGTTGATTGGCACCAGGTGGTCTGTTGGTGGTCAGTTGGGGAATTTCGAGGTGAAGTCAACCAATAACAAGAACTGGTTTGGCTTGACTGTAGAAAGTGAGGTCCTGTGACCCTTTTGCAACATCTTTCTGAGAACACAGAGTAAGTGACCGCTTTCACACCCAGCCATGGCCACTTCCTTCTGTTGTGACTTTGAGCCCCTCAGTTAGCCACAAGGAGCCCATGTTGTCTGTCAGCTGGGGCCAAACTTTAGCACCGATCAGCATGACAGATATAATAATAATGAAAAAGCTCAAAATAGTATGAGAATTACAAATGTGACAGAGAGACGTGAAGTGAGCACATGTTGTCAGAAAAATGCTGATAGACTCGCTGGACGCAGGGTTGCCACAAACCTTCACTGTGTAGAAAACACTGTGTCCGGGAAGCACAACAAAGCACAGTGCAATAGAACGAGGTGGCCTCTGCTCATCCACATAGATGGTGGGTTGTCTTCAGACGCTTGCTCCACTCCCACAGTGATCAGGACATGGAAGAAGGGAAGTGCAGGTCGAGCGGCACATGAGTGTCATCCAATGCACCTCTCTTCTCACAGCACCGTTCCTTCCTGTCAGTGGCCACTGTCCTGCTTCTCTGATGTCTCCCTGTCACCTTCCTGCCCTCATCCACCACTGCACTTTTATGCTTCTTCTCCTTCCCCTCATATAAGGGGAGTTTTTCTTAGTCTTGGGGATGGGAAACAACTTTTTCACTTTGTAAGGGAGGGAGAAATGGCTTCTCTTCACCTTCATAGATTCTGTGTCGAGGCTACCAATTTAGTTGACGTAAAGCAGATCCACAGGGAGAAAGCCACGGGGGTCTCACAGAAATAGGAGACTCTTAGAAGGGCTAAATTATAGAAGCATATACAGCATCCTGAGCTACTGAAAGGAATGGGACTTCTGGGGTAGGGAGGGGAGAAATTAGTGGAGGGAGCGGGAGAGGAAATGCTTGGCTAATAAAGATTTCCTTGTTATGCAGTTAAGAATCTCTCAGGCCAAAAATGTTGTCTGGGAGCAGTTCTGTTCTGAATACAGATAATTTTGCTATCATAGATTTTCTTTATAGATGTAAATTTCCTTTACAAAACAGCAATTTTTTTTACATGAACTACTACTGTGCTAATAACTACTACTAATAACCAGTTTGAAATATACCAAAGAAGAGTGTTTTGGGGTGGAATATTCTGGTCTCCTTTGGTCATATTTTGGGGTGGTGTGTTCTGAGCTGCAAGAATGACTTTCTTTTTTAAAACACGCATCCTCAAACAGCCCTTGCATCTTAGAAAAGCAAAAGAAGCTGGGATATATATATATATATATATATATATATATATATATCAAGTCCTGAGATTTTCTGATGTGAGGGCAGCAAAGCTGTCATCAGCTCCAGGGGGAAAAGAAGGCTCCAATCCTAGAGATGCAGAAGTTTGCCCAAGTACAGCCAAAGTTTCTAGGGGTATGAGAGGGGCAACGGCAACTTCTGCCTTAAGTGAAGATGAAGAGGCATTTCATATGTTTGAATGCATGTTTGATTGTATACATAGAACTACGTGCATATTTCTCATTATCCATGTGGACAAAATTTACCAGTTTCTCAAACAGTTATCACCAAAAATTGGACTGTCAAGTCACATTCACAAGCACCATCAGAGATTTCACCCAGTATCATGCTTTACTAATAATCTCAGTGCTACCATAATTGCAAGATGCAGGGAAAAAACAATGAAAAGTGCAGGCCTGCCCATGCAGCCACTCAGGTCTCCTTTCTTTCCCCTTAGCACATTCTCTGGCCAAGACTAACAGATTAGCATAGGAGGTCTCTCAGTGGGGTTTGTGGCAGCATCACTTACACAAAAGGAGATGTTTGGTCTTTACATCTTCATTTTATGCTCAGATGGTTACATACCTTATGTGACTTTTTTAGGAAGCCCTGCACCATAAATCCATAGATTCTAGTTTTATCTTTTGTTTTGTTTTTAACATAAACAATGTAGACAATTTAATATGTCCTGCTAAAAACATTCCAAGGATTTTGGCAAGCAAAACCCACTAGTGTTTGCTGGTAGGTTTATTATTAGCATGTTTACAAGGACACTTTACCGGGTCAGAATCCTTCTTTTTTTCTTTCTCAGGGAGCCCTCTCTCCCTCTTAAATGGAGACTAATTTGCAGCATGGTGTTAGCAATTTTCTTTCCACTCAGAGACTGTGCACATTTTCTGAAAGCAGTGAGATCAAAATAAATTTCCCATTCATGGCTTCTGGAATGTTTATCGTGTGAACTAAAAATAAAATCCTTAGGCCCCTGTTGACTCAATGGACCCTTCTTGGCCAAGGGGACCCCAGAGAGTTCCCAGCCATGAGGGGATGGGAAGTGTAAAGCACAACTGCATATGCGCATGCTTTCTCTTTTATAAATATTCATGACTACTATAACTTTTAAATATCTATATGTAGTCATCCGCTCAGTAAAAATTCTTGCTCCCCTTGTCCCTGCCTCAGAGCATGTGTTCCTGGCTTGTGGCGGGGAGCCCTGCTCTCCAGCCTGCTGGAATAGCCATCCTAAGCTATTACCCTTTATATAACATAAAGCTCTCCTTTCCAAGTTAAAAACCTCATTATTATTTTATTTTTTTCAGTTAACAAATTGGTAACCATGAAGGGATCCAGGGAGACCCCTGGTTTCCCCCAGCACGATCGGAAGTCAATGCACTGACCTCTGCACCAGCCCATAGATAGCTCAGCTGTCTCCTCCACCTCTCTGGGAAGAACTTGAGTGAGCACCACCAGATCAAGATCTCCTGCTTTTAAGATGAAAATCTCCAAGGCTTTATTTCTCTCCATCCCTTCTCTTTATTTGTTCCTAGTTTCATTTCACTCCATTCTAGACTCTGGAGGGAATGTCTAGATGTTGGCCCTTGGTTTTGAGGTGGGGATCTTGTTGGACTCAGCTGGCCCATAATGTTTGTGGGGAGACTCACATTAAGGGCACAGAAGTGCTGCCTTCATAAGGTAAGTGCAGTTATAGAAAACCTTAGTTCTAAGGAGATAGTCTCTGATCCACCACCATCACAGATTCCAGCGGCTAACATCTCTAGGAACTGTTGAAAAGTTCTTGGAAATATTCGGAAACCTAAATAGAGCTGATGTGCGATGATTGAAAGCTTTGCTGGCAACAATCAAAATCTTAGGAGACCTCTAGTTCATCTCTGTGCTCAATTCAAACAAATAGGCTATCAAACATTACAGAACAATGAATACTATAAGTAGTATTTCAAGTCTTCCAAATAAAGTCAAGAGTCTAGATAGCCTCCCTTCATGAAAATCATTTAAAATTAAAAAGAGACTCCATAAACTAAAATTTAAAAATGGCACATGTGAAATATTTAAAGTTGACTCTTTGTTTCTTCAACCCTACCTCTCTTCTTCTTGCTTTCACCCCTCCTTCCATCTCTGCTCCTAAGACTATTGTTTTTCTATCCAGAAAGTTTAAAAATTGCTGCAAATGTTAACCTTTGTTTTTCTCTGTTTAAAATCTCCTCCTGTACAATGCCGGCTCCTCGGATGGGACACAGCTGCTTTCCTAAACTGATTTATTCACAAAAAAAGACTGACTAAAGATATGGAATGAATTGTTTAAATTTACTTTTGTTCCTTGTTTATCCCTGTTTCTTTTCTTTTTTTTTTTTCCCCCTCTCATTCCTTTGTCTATCTCTGACAACATCTAACCCAAATGTCTCCAGTACTATCAGCTTGGCTTTTAATGTGTACAACTTTTCAGTTTCAAAGTGGAGACTAAAGGAGAGTAGAAATGTTTTACCCCAAAGTATTAAATCTAGTTCTTTGACATATTTTAAAATGGCCACCATAAGCCTCACAAATAAAAGTAACATTGCAAAGCTGCCTTTTGTGGGCGAAAATGTACATCTGTTGAAAAATGCAGCCAGGTCTATCCTTTCCTGATTTAGAAAAGATTAACTTTGAGTCTGACACCTTTAAAGGTATAAAGAGAAATATTTGCCATCTATTCTCTCTGAGGGCTACTACCCACAAGGCTTCATTTACATAAGGAGACTGACCATCTTTTGCTAATTAGTCAAGCTTTTCCTCCTCTCTCTCCCAAAATCTGTTTTTCTGTTTTCATGCCATAAACAACCTTTAATTTCCTGTTTTCTTCCACCTATGAGAGGCACATGAGGCTTTTAGACTTTTGTGTGTAAAGCCTTCTATTACAGCCCAACTGGGTCCCTTGCCCACTGCCCAGTTAAGGCCACTGTACTGAGACAGCAGGGATCATAGCAGAGAAAGAGTTTATCTCCCAAGGCACCAGGTGAGGAGATGGGAGGAATTTCTCAAACACATCTCCCTGAGAATTTGGAAGAAAGGGTTTTTAAGGATAGTTTAATGGGCAAACGGCTAGGCTATTGGGTCTGTTCATTTGTGGGGGAATGAACTCATGCAGATTATCTTCTCAGTTGGCAGATTTCCTGAATGGGGGTCATCAGGCTGTTGGATCTGTTCCCACACCTATCCACAGGTCCCCTTGGTGTCAGTGGGACCCTCAGAATGCAGAGTCTAAAAACACTTCAAAGACCAGTCTTGGGCTTTACAATAGCAATGGTATCAGCAGAAGCAGTGGGGGAAGCCACAAATCTTGCACCTGTCAGGGAGGATAGTGCCCTTAGGCAGTAACCTGTTACAGCAGTAAGGAAGTTAGGGAACAATGGCTGGTTACCTTCTGGCTGTATCTATACTCTTATAAAAATCTGACTTTGGTTACCATTTATGCCTTATGTCTCTACATTATTGTAATTTAGATCATTTCACTCCTCTGAAAAAGCCAGAGGAGACAGTCACCAATAAAACCATATAGTTTTAAAGGTGATGAACAATAGTAGGTAGGTGCTCTTTTTTTTTTTTCTTTTTAGTGCTTGTAGATAGAAAAGATGTGATTTAAACACTTAGAGAAATGTCTTTTTCTAAAAATAGTGTATTGTAAAAGCATTGCATGTAGTGGTTCCATGCCATCTCTCTCTCACTTTCTCTTTCTTCTTCCTTTTTTTTTTTTTTTTTGGAGAGCCAAGATTGTATGTTAGTTATCCAAATAAAGTTGGTTTCCTTATAAGTCAAATGATAAATTCCTATGATTTCATATTGTCTTAGCATCCATTTTGGTCTTTCTTCTAAATACCCAAACTCCTATTTTAAAGGGCTTAAGTTTTTTTTCTCTCTCTATTATTTGAAACATAGACTGCTACCCTGTTTTCTCTGTGAGGGATTGGGATATATGGAAAACAAGTAAACTTTAAATTGTTTTATTTTGAAGGACATGGTTTAAATCCAGCTGTTTTGCCAATCTTGTTGTGGCTAGAGTTTTAAAATCAGAGCTATACAATCTTCATTATGTTTGATTGTATCTTTATATGCACATATGTATTTGTCTATTTTCCAGGGTACCAAATTAACTTATAAGTGCGTATTCATAAAAGGAAAAAACTAGCCCAAATGCCTTTCAAGTTCATGTGACTTTAATAATCTTTAATGAATAATGATACTTTTATAATCGCTGGCAAAATAAAATTAAAATATCTTCAAAATTTAATTTAGACATTTTCACCTGAATCTGTTGGCCAGGCAGGTCAAAGAAGTCTGCTACATGTTTTAAGGTCAAATTATTTACTTCTTGGGTTTTTTACTAATATTAGGATTACTGATATTTAACATTGTATTTAATATATCTAATTAAAACTATCAGGTATAAATGAAACCATTGTATATATAAACTATATGAAGAAAATAAGATTTTTTTTCTGTAAAAAGGGGTATAAGAACATAAAAATTTGTTTTTTGTGGAAAAAATAATTTTGCCTAATTTAAAGGTTTTAAAATTAGGTTTAAATTAAATGAATAAAAATGACAGATAAAATTAAATGGATAAAAATTTAGGAAAAAATTGGCAAAAATTATAAAACGTTATAGAAATGTTACTGTATAGTGACATTAATTAAGATTAAATAGATTTGTGTATAAGCTTTTATTAAAATTACTTTTACTATTTAATACACTAATGCAAAAATAAAAAATTGGTTTTCTCTTTTAAACAATATTTGCAAGTAATATTAATAGAGACAGTAAAAAATTTTATTCACTCTTTTGAGTAAACTGCAAAAAACAAGGGAGAGAGACAGATTTTTCAGTTTGTCTTTATTAGGTCTTATTTATTTGGGAAACTGAGTCTCTTCTCTATTAAAGAATATAATTTTTGCCCTTATAATCTTTAAATATTACTTGGACTGAATAAATGACTATTGTATCATAGTAACCTATGATCTTGTTTTATGGCAAGTGTTTTAGACCTTTGATATTTGACAAACTTAACAAAATCGAAATTCTAAATGCAGTGTTTTTGACTGCAAACTAGGATATTTTTTTTTAAATATTACAGCCACTGAAAGACCAAGAGAGAAACATTCAGCTTATTTGGTGTGTTAAAAGTATACAGGAAGCAGTGAAATATTAAATGGTGTTTAACTATCTTTGCATTATATTTATATAAACATGTTTTTAATATCTATTCCAAAATTGTATGAGCATCCTAACATTATGATATGTCTTGATGTATGTTATCTGTAATAATTATGGTTATTAAATTAAATTGTTTTGTGCCCCTAAAAATTTTTGAGCAAATCTTCCTCCATTTTTTCTTTAACCATGACAATTCTAAGACTTTTGTCATACACAGACAATTATTATTTTACTTTGATTCTTCTGAAATAGTGATTTTTAACTGACTTCAGTCCAAATTTGCTTCTTCAAAGAAATTATAGAAAGGATTCTTACAGGTACCTTTAAATATAGAGGCAGACGATAACTTAGGAGATCATACCATTTGAACTGAGAAAACTTTAATTAAAAAAAGACAACGCATTCTTGAGGATTACTGACCCAACCTCAAATAGAACACAAATTAATTACATGGAACTAAACCAATTTTGTTAGTGACTTTTGTTTAAACATTACTGATTCTTTTTGTATTTTGTTTTCCAGAATGCAACAGAAATTTTTCTTTTTTTTTGAGCAATTTATAGTTTACAACAGATTGGGAAAGCATATTTTTGTAAACAATTTGAAACATGTATTTTACTCTCTACTTGATTTCTCCAAAATTTGCAAACTGTTTATAAATATTCTTATTTCATGGCAATGTAATTATTTGCATAAGTTCAATAAGAATCTGTTTTCTTTTCTAACAAGACAGAATTAGAGATGCTGGTTATTCTAGCAAGGCTTTGACTAGAACAGCATATTTTCAGGAAGGCCCAGACTGCTTTGAAGAATTAGATTGACTTTATAAGGCCAATAAAAGCTGTCTGGAAAAATTGGCCTATTATCACATCTATAACATTTCCTGATGTGTGATAAGCAAAGAATGTCACTTTCTGACAGGCCCAGGAACACCAAGTTACTTTGGGACCTCGAGAAAAGAGGAATTTACCCAGTTCATGCAGGTCTCTACAGGCAGTTATTAATAAATCCTAGGCTTAGCTCAAGAGGCTTTAAGTCTAACCTGATTCCTTATGGGCAAAAAAACCAGCAAAGCCCATTTTTTAAGAAAGAAAGCCTATATGGCCTATGATTAACAATTGTTACTATGTTCTGCAATTGTTTAATTATAAATTTCTAGGTAAGTAAAAGACTTCACTGTTCACATTTTAAGTGGATGTTAGTTTCTTTTCTGAGCTCTTTGCTCAGTTTAAAGGTATTTTAGTTATTGAAGTCATCACTTGCTTGGAACAAGGGCCCGAGTAAATTCCAGGGAGGAAGGTGGTGGTTGTCTGCGTGGACACCAGGGGAGGGGTGGTCCTGCAAAATGAGATGTCTTTTTGGAAGAATACCTAACTTTTTCCATCTGGGTTATCTCTGCAGCAGATCCTGAGAAAGCTTTTGCATGCAAAATTTATTTGGGATGTGTACTGAATAAAGGTAGGAAAGGGAGTGTTAATATGGGAAAGGGCAGGAGGTATGCAATAGAGATTGTTTTATTAATTTAGCTACTAGAGCAGATCATTGGAGCTTAACACCATTGAGTGATCCTGGGAAATGGGACAAAACACAATGTTCAAAATCGCTTCACCTTGGGGTCAAAAGTGCTGGACTATATCAATGCTATACCCTGTGATTTGCTTTTTGAGGCCCATCCTGGTGATCATTATTCAGCACTTCCAGATGACCATGTGTGATAGAAGCAAGGCTTACAGCAGTTATAGGAGAAAAAAAATCCCATGGTGATGCAGGTCCTAGTGGACAGAGTTCACCAAATATCCTAAGGGGACACAGGCAGGGCAGGGCTGACCTTCACTGCAAGTGGAGATGAGTGGGAGGGATACTGTGTGTGAAACCCATTCAGCTGCCTATGTACACAATGGAATCAAAGGAGAAGCCACGGTAGCAATTCAGAAAGAATTAAATGGAGGGGTTAGACTCACACACACACACACACACACACAAATACATATATATGAAATTTATGTAGGTAGGTGTGTGTTCAGTGTTTTTGGAGACACAGGCTCCCTCAGTTGTCCCTGTTAGAGTACAGTGGTTTCATCATAACTCACTGAAACCTCAAAGTCCTGGGCTCAAAGCATTTCTCCTGCCTTAGCCTCCTGGGTAGCTGGTACTACAGGTGCATGCCACCACACCTACCTGATTTTTTAAAATTTTTTGGTAGAGACACTCTTGCATTGGCTGGTCTCAAACTCCTGACCTCAAGCAATCCTCCTGCCTTGGCCTCCCAGAGTGCTAGTTTTTCGGGTGTGAAGGTGCCCAGCCTGTTATTTTATTATGAAAGCTCTCAGAGCATCTGAAGACTGGACATCAGCATAGTCTTGTAGTCCTTTGAAGTGGAAACATCTTGTTATTAACGGTCCTCGGTAAAGGTGCACACATCAGCACCTTTCATATTTATGCATATTAGTGCTGCTCATATTAAAATTAAGTGGAGGAAATGGATTTGATGAGGATGGTAGTGTGGACTGCACAGGACACGTGTGAGAAGCTGAATCACATCCACAGGCAGGTCAGAGTGGCCTGGGTTCAGCCTTCCTGCCTCCCTCCACGTCTCATGAGTCATAGGAAGCTGGGAAACAATGTCCCAGGCCCCGTAGGAAGCCTCTTCATTCTGGCTTTTTAAACTTTGCCCTCCATAGCTGGGTTTGTGCAGCAGGGATGACAGCACAGAGTGATGTATGGAGATACCAACTTAGTGACCTTGGGCAAGTTACTTAGTTCTATGTTCCTCAGTTTTCTCATTGTGAAAATCAAGACATTTATATATTTTCATTTTGAACCCATTTTTAAAATAAATGAGCTAACATATGCCAAATGCTTTAAACTGTGTTGAACACAACTTAGATATTAAAATGGCTGTTATTATTGAAAGAGGACAATTCTGCATGGAATTTTATTACGCTAAGCAAAATTTACCTTCGGTTTGCAGATTTTTTAGGCATTTTCCAGGTAACTTTTTCAGATGACTTTGATGTGCAAACATTAAAAACAACAACAATAACAACAAAAAAACTCCCCCTCACCTTTTCTAGTGCTGGTCAAAGTGTTATCATTACAAAAGTTCAGTACGGATTTCCTGTATTGTTCCTGGAACACTTTAGAAGCTTGTGATTTTATTGCTTTACTGCTTCATGCCGTCCACACATGTCTCACCAATAGATGACTCAAGAGCATCATTTAAATATACAGTTTTTCTTTTTCTTTTTATGTTAAATTTCTTCATAGTCAACGTTCGTATTTCTTCATGTCAGTTCCAATGACCCAGCACGGTTCTTCCTGAACAAGCGCACCTGTCTTCTCTGCATTGACCTCGGCACATCAGTTCTCATGGCAGGTATGTGCAACCCCAGTCACAAAATTAAAGAAATAAAAAGTAACCAGAAAAGATATTTAGCGGATTTGCTAATTTGGGGTCAGTGCTTTAAGAGAAAAGCACAAGGTTAACAGTGGATATATATAAGCTTTTCATGTAACAGTACTTTGCACTGCAAAGAACATTTATTTTCCTGATTCTTGAATCTGTAACTTAGATGATTTTGTGAAACTCTTCCAACAGGTTTGAAAAGTGGCTTCTGACAGGGATACCTCCAAATTCTGAATGAGAATCAAACTTATCTGGTTAAATCG
>CAUYPO010054207.1:0-37565 GCA_963574435.1 Cheirogaleus major | reverse complement strand
CAGATTGGTCTTAGAACCGCACTGCATGCTGAGACCTTCCTCGCTACCTCCCGGCGCTCCCTCCCTCCTTTGCCGGCCTTTGTCGTAGAGGCTCCGCCACCCTGCCCCTGCCCCTCCCCACTTTCTCTCACCGGCCTTTCCCCCCCCCCCCCCCCCCGTAAATCTCCTGCATGTCTAATTCTGTCTTGGTGCCTGCGTCTTGGAGGACACTGAGTGACAAGGCTACTGTGGTGTGAAAGTCTAAATGGTCTCAAAGTCCCAATAGCAGGTGGGAAGGGCCTGGGCATCCCAGACAGTGTGGACAGGAGTCACCTTCATGCGTTGGTGCTCAGGTGGGGAGCCTTCCATCAGCAGAGCTTTAGGGTCAGATGAACATGGGCTCAAACTCCAGCTCCATCCCTTGAAAGGATCTGGGTTCCTTGGGGACTCTTGTAGCCACTTCATGCCTCAGTTTCCGAGGCTGCAAAGTGGGTTTGTGAGAAATCATTGTGACAATGTGTATCAAGTATTTAGGGACAGTAGATAGTGTTTCTGGGGCAGAGCAGGGGATCAATGAATGGCAGCCGTGGTTGTTCATGCTGCATGCGCTATTGGATGATGATTTTCTCATTCTAGTGATAACTCTTAGAGTAAATGAAAATGAAAACCAGACCCGAGCAATCTCTGAGCAGACAAAACCAGTTAGGCCTTATTACTGATCTCACCCTTGCTTGATTTGCAAACATAAGCTAAGCTTAACTGAGTGATGTCTTATAAATGCCTATATTAAAGGAAAACAGAACTTAAGTTCAATAATTATATAACTAAGAATTTTTGGAATAGACCAAACAAGGCAACTGTGTAATTACAACCCATCATGTAAGCACTTGCCCATGAAGATTCATCATGGGAACACTAGATCTCTTTCAATTTGGTGTTTCCCAATTCATCAATTGCTTGTTACTCAAATACACTCTTCAAAATTTTGTTGTGCCTCAGATTTTCCTTTTACAAAATTCATCCCAGACCTTGGAGAGAGTCCTCAGGCTGGGGCTACCTCCATCCTGAATCAGAGCTGTCCTGACGCCCTGGAGCATCCGCCAGCAGGTCCCCTCTCAGTCCCTGCAGGTATGTGGAGACTTCGAGAGGAAAAAGGACCACTGAGAGACCTCTCAGACGTCAGCGGCCATCCATGAGATCGCGATCAGTCCCGCCATGATCTCTCAATCTGATTTCTCAATCAGAGCGTAGACCTCTCACCTAACCTCCTGGGACTTCGGCTCTTGTCTGTGAATGGGGAGAACAAAAGTGATGAACACAATCTCAAATCTGCCCTCCGGCTCTGCCGATGACCCAGTTCTGTCCTCAGGGGCACCCGACATGCTCAGCTGCAGCCCCAGCCTGCCCTTGAACTTCAAGGTTTCTGCGACGCGATGGCAGGGATTTCAGGGCATTTATTCTCTAAATGCGTGTACTCTGTGATCATCTTAACACAACGAGGATTTTCAAATCAGGGTAAATTTACACAATTTTAAATTACAACTGTATAAGTTTTTTTTTTAATCAAAATTGTCTAGAGACAAAAAGGCTGCCTTCCAAAAACAGCTGAACAAAAACCCCTCTGACAGAGAGGGCTCAGGATGCGAGCTCCCTTCTGCCTGCAGGGAGGGGGGATGTCTTGGTGGAGAGAAAGAGGCATTGCCGGATGTGGCACCCCGGTGAGGATCTGCCACCCTGCCCCAGCTCTGGAACTCCCCAGGGGAGGCCTAGATTCCGGGGTGGCCCAGGGAGCAGAAGCGCTGCTCAGACACGGTGATGCGTCCTGAGGTGCTGATTAACCGGGAGACAATTGCCACTCCAGACCCAGCCTGCCCTCCCTCTCCGGTTTGTCCCTCCTCTTGTCTCTTGCCTGGATCCAGACCCAGAAGGGTCCCTGCCTAACCAGGAACAACTGGGTGGGACAGACGGCGCCTGTCTGTGACTGCTCAAATTCCAGGGCAGCCACACCTAGTTCTTCTGCTGAAGGTGTTATAATCCTAGAGCCCAGATGAACTACCTCCAGAAGCCTTGAGAGTGAGTGTGACGCCCCCATTCCCAGGCTTACCCCCCCCAGCCACTCCCCCTGCCCCCACCCGCTTGGCTTCACATCCCAGATCTCAGGGCTCTCCGGCTCCTGAGCCCCTCCAGTTCCTCCAGCGGCTGGTTAAGTGCTTGTCCGCATCCATTTCTTCCTCACGCTATGCTTAGCCCTGAGAAATACTGATCACCCCCTACTGACATGGTCCCCTACTTCAAGGGTAAGGACTGTGAGTGTCCCCAGCAATAAGGGAAGCCCCTGGCAGAAGGGACACTGCAATTGTGCAGGGAGGAAGGAGCACCAGAGCCAAGACCCCTATGGCAGGTGGCCTGACTCTTCTCTGCTTTTTGGACCTGACAACGTCCAGCACGGCCACCACAGTCCCTGTGACATGCAGAACATGGACGGTTGTAGAAGTGACAATTTGTTCCGAAAGTCTCTGTTAAAATATAAAGAAAGGAAAACAGCCTCTGAGCAAAAGGTAACCTCAATTTATAACATCTTCACCATAGTCCCTGGCTGGTAATTCCCTCTCCTCTGACTCAGTTTCCTCTGGACAAGCAACTTTCCTTTGAGGATCTGCTGAGCTGGAAAACCAAGTCCAGGAGGTCAGCCTGCAGAGGCTGTACCTGAGTTTCAGCGCAGCTCTCCCAGGGACGGTACTATGGGATCTTGGGTAGGTTGCACTCTCTGGGCCTCAGTTTCCCCACTTGTGGGTCCCACCTACCTTGAATATCCCAGAGGCTGTGATTCTAGCACACACTCTTACCATGTGGTGAACTTGAGGCTAGAGATGAGTCGTGGGCTGTGCTGCCCTGGCAGTTCACAGGCGGGGGCTGGGCATCCTTTCCCCCAAACCACCCCCACCAGACAGCACCCCAAGGAAGGCCTGAGGCAGTCCCAAGCCAGCGGCCAGTGACCCACGCTTCCTTAGTGTGACCGGAGGGGCATAATTCAGAGTTCCAGGGGCACATGCTGGTTCCCACATTGCTTCCTCTCCCCCTCCCCCAGCCCACCTCTCAGTCTGCAGGTGAAACCTGGCTGAAGCCAGAGTGGGGGCCGTAATCTATCTAGTTGTCATTTCCAAAAGATGGATTATGGAAATGGGCACCTGCAAGCCCTCGAGTTCAGGTGATCCCTCAGGAAGTTCTCAGCCCAGCAGCTCCCAAAGTGTGGTCTGGGGTCCTCAAGACTCTTTCAGGGGAGCAGCAAGGGCACAACTACTTTCCAATAATACAACACGGCACTTGCCTTTTCGTTCACATCCATTCATTGCATTCACAAGCATACAGTGGAGTTTTCCAGAGGCTGCACGCTGTGGGATATCACAACAGATTAGACGCACATTTGAGAAGCTAGCTGTCTTCTATTCAGCCAGATATTAAAGAGATTTGCAAAAATATAAAACGATGTCATTCTTATCACTAAATTTTTTTGTTTAGGGAAATCTGTGTTTTCTTAAAGCGCCTGATTTATGTTCAACGTCTAATGGGTTCATTGTTGTTTAAAAGGAACTAACATTTTAAGAATTTCTCGCCTTTAACTTCTAATATGGTAAATATCACTTAGATATAAAACACATATGCAAAAGCTTTTTTGAGGTCCTCAGTGATTTTTAAGAGCATAAAGAGGTCCTGAGACCAAAACGATTGTTCCACTCCAGGGGTTTAGAGAACAGCAGATCGAGTTTTAGTGCTGGCTGTGCTGCTCCCTGGCTGTGGGGTCTTAGGCAAGTCCTTGAACTTCCCTGAACTTCAGTTTCTTCATCTGTGAAAGAGAAGTGCTCTGCAAGGCACTGACCCCCATGCCTGGGCCTCACGAGGTCTCAGTAAATGCTGATTCTGTCCCTGCTTCCTAAGGACAAGGGCACCTTACCGGGACATCAGCAGACCTAGGTAGCTGCCAGGGGAGGAGAGATGCTTTCCGATCCCTGCTGCTGAGTTGGAATTTGGCAGCCTTTGCATTTCCCACACCCCCAGGTGCCCTGGATGGTTCTGGTCCAGGGGCCGCATTTTGACAGCCAGTGATGTGGCTTTTAAGAGCTCAAGTCTTACAGATGATTAAAAATTGTTTTATCTCCTTGGTATTTAATGAAATCCAGGTTCTGGGAGGTTCTTGGAAGGGAAGGGGCTCCCGGGAGTGGGGAGGGTTTCCAGAAAGAGATGAGGGGAGGGCCCCTGGCCAGCCTCATCCACCTTCCTTGTGGATTTCCATAAACAAATCCTTCCCTCACAGTGTCTGCCTCGAAAAGCCTGTCCTCCCAGCAGAAAGGAGAGTGAGGGGTCCACGTCAACAGGGTGTGACAAATATTACTCAGCTCCCCGAAGGCTCGCCTGTTGCACACCAGCTGCTTCCCACCCTCTTGACTGTCTCTCTCCTGCTCACCCTGTTTCTCCCCATTCAACCCAAGAGTTGGTGGCTGAACGATGGTGGCTTGGCACCCTCTGGGCTCCCTGCAGCAGTCCTGGGGCCACCCCCAGAGTACAGTCCTCAGGGTCATGGGGCTGTGGAAGGAGGCCCTTTTTGGAAGAGCTAGCAGCTGCCCCCAGAGGGCAGAGCTGAAGGGGTCTCCACTGAATCTGTCCTTGGGATCCTGATTCGCCATGAACACTCAGAATTCTTTTTCTTTTTTCCTTATAGTCAACTTTCACCTTTTTTTTTTTTTTGAAGCAAGCTTAAGACATCCCAGAAAGAACTGTTCCCTTCAAGCTAACATCCCACTATGGAAAGCTTCAAACACAGAACTGCTATTTTTTTCCACAAGTCAGCCCTTCCCAGGGCTGGGCGGGCGAGGTTCCCCGCACCTGCGCCAGTCAGACACGGGCAGGAAAGGGAAGAGGTGGCCGGCCATCCTCCTCCCATAGCCACGAACCCAGGACTGCCAAAGCCTTGGCTCCCCACCCCTGGGCAGGGACAGATACTAGGGAAGGATGGCAAATGGCCATCGCAGGCCAGAGTGCAAACTCCATCCCCAGTGTGGGTGGCTGGAGCTCACACCGTCACTACTCACTCAGCCTCTGTACGTTTCAGTGTCCTCATGAGGAAGACTGGAAGAATACTATCTACTGAAAAACACTGCGAGAAGTAAATGTCTTGCTGTATAAAAAGCCCTCAGGAAGGAGTCCATGCAAGCTCAGGTGAATGAGTCACCCGCAACCCTCCCAGCGTGACCACGTTCTGTCTCTCCTGCCCCTGAGCTCTGAAGGAGCCACAGTAACGGGCGAGTGTTTGAGGACACGGCGAGTATAATGAAAATAACTCTGCTCTGGGGTCAGAAGACCGAGTTCTAGTCTCACCAAGCAGGAAAGAGCTTGTTCCTGTGCCTAACTAGCAAGTTAATGTGCCTCTCGGCGCTTCTCTGCTGTCTTCGGTGTGGTTGTGAGGATCACACCAGGCTAACTCCAGGGTCCCCTTCAGACAAGGGCCCCTTTGGACAGGAGGGGAAAGTACCAGAAACCTGTTACGTTCCATTTTGAGACTGACTCCGTTTGTCCAAGCTGGTTGGTGACTGGGCCAGGGGCTGCTGGTCTGGTCTGGGAGGACTGGCCTCTCCCTCGATCTCACAGCCTGGCAGCTGCCCCAAGTCCCTCCCCCGGGGCGGGCCTCGCGCCCTGGGCTGGGAGCCCGGAGAGGCCTTGTGCTAACGAGACATTTGGACCTTGTCCCTGCAGCGCCTGGCTTGGATTTATCTCCCATCCAGGCCGAGGTTCTGCTGACCTGATCTTAAAACCGCATAATTATGTTATTAGCATAAGATGAACCGCAGCGCACAATGTGTCCTGCCGGAGAGCGTTAGCAGGCATTGCCGCTCCAGCCAGGCTGGAGATCTAACAGCAGCACAAAAGGAAAGAAAGCAAAGGTGGGAGTGGGCACCCCTGGGCGCAGGCACATCCCTGGGCTTCCCTCGGGGGCTTCCTCTCTGGGCATGAAGGAAGAAACTGAGACCCAGGGAGCAGGGAGTGACTGGGCTTGAAAACTTGTTGTATTAAACAGAAACAGGCCACAGACATCCCCAGATGAGGATGAGAACCCAGCATCAACCCTTGCCAGCACCTCGGCAGGAATTACAGCAATGGGAAAAGGGGAGACGCTGCCCAGAGGCAGAGGACAGCTCAGGGAACAGAGAGCAAAATGCCTACATTGTAGGCTCAGGCCCTCATGGCAGGCCAGCCCCAAGAGTGGGGCCAGGGTGCCAGACCCACACGGAGCCCCCAGCAGAGGAAATGAAAGAGCCCGCTCTGTCTAGGGTTGGGGCTGCAGTGTCCCGCTGCAGGGTCTGGTCACCCTGGTCTTGAATGACCCCACACCACAGGCTCTTCTTGACCTGGAACTTTTGCTCCTGTGGTTCCTTCTGCCTGGAGTTCCCTTCTTCCTCCTCCTGCCACCCTTCAGGGCTCACGTTCACAGCCATCCTTTGCAGACCTCTGTCGGGTGCATGGCCCGCTGTGTTGGAATTATAGCCCTGCTGCTTCCTGCTGCCATGGACTGAATGTTTGTGCCCCCCCAAAATCTGTAGGTTGAAACCCTAACCCCAATGTGATGGTGTTTGAAGGTGGGTCCTTTGGAAGCTAATGAAGTCACGAGGGTGGAGCCCTCATGGACAGGAGTGGCAAGCTTACAGGAAGAGGCCACCACACCATGTGAGGACATGGTGAGAAGGTAGAAGTCTGCAACCCGGAAGAGGGTCCTCACCAGGACCCAACCAGGCTGGCAGCCTGATCTTGGACTTCCAGACTCTAGAACTGTGAGAAAGAAAGTTCTGTTGTTTATGAGCCACCCTGTTTGTAGCAGCCCAAACGGACTGAGACACCTGCTCTGAACTTCCTCCAGGCGGTGGCACAGTTTGATACATCTCTATACAAGATGTTCAAGACATTGTCACACAGGTGGGACCTCGGGTGACAGGAGGCTGTCTGAACAATCTCAGGCAAGGATATATTGAGAACTTTGGTGCCTTGCTGAGGAGTTCAAGGATGCAGAGTGGCCACTTCTTGAATGTCCCCTGCTCAGTGAGATCTGGAGATGTGGGGGCGTCTGAAGCTGAGGATCAGGAGGCCCCAGCTGGGAGAAGGGGACGATGAGGCTGGCAGCCAGGTGGGGCCACACAAACCCATGGAGGCCATATATGGAAACCCTGGAAAAAGGTGTGAGTCAGACCACTTGAGCAGAGAGTAGGGCCCGGCGCTGATGGAAGCCAGGCTTCCCTTGCATTTGTCCTCAGTTCTGAACGCCCAAGTGTGCTTCCTCCAGCCAGGGTCCTCCACCGAAGCCATGCCCAAGCCTCCTTCCTCTCTCCCCATTCTTGCATCCGCAGCGGTGCTGGCAGAGCCGCGTGGCTGCTCTGACTGTTCCCCTACTTGGCTTCTTGCTGCTGCTCTCGTTGGCTCCCTGATGAATTTCCCAGAGCCTCTGCTCCAAAAGTTCCCGTTTCCTGGAGGCCCCAAACTCACTCCAGTCCTAATCGCTCTCAGACAATGACCTCATCTGCTTCGGGGAGATGGAACCACACGGAGCAAACTGTTAAATCCCATCCCTTCTGCTCCAGCGTTTCCGCCCCATCACCATCCTCTCCTCCTGTTCTCTCATCCCCTGGTGGGAGGATCCCTCCCCTGCCTTCACCTCCCTCTCTCACACGCACCTCACTTTCCCAGTTGTTCCTTGGCCCGCAGAACGACCACTTCATCCATCCTTAAAATCTGACTCCTTGACCTCGCTGGTCCCCAACTTGTTGTCTCATAGTTCTCCTGCCTGTCCCCACTGAGCTTTGAGGAAGAGGAGTTGGTCCAAACACCTATACTCACCTTCCTCCACCCTCATAATAACGATTTCAACTTCACATTTCAAAAATATGCACTTGGAAAGATAGTCGTAATGTGTTATGAATTGAAAAATGCCTTTTGCAACAATTTGGATGGGACTGGAGACCATTATCCTAAGTGAAGTATCTAAAGAATGGAAAAACAAACACCACATGTACTCGCTATTAAATTGGAACTAACCGAAGGGCACACCTGTTCACAGAGAGAAGTAAAACTCAGTGGAAATCAAGCAGGAGGAATGGGGAGGAGAGGGGCAAAAACCTACCTAAAGGGGTACATTGAACACTATTTGGGTGATGGGCACACATAAGATGGGCACACTATAAAGCCATGACTCAAGCATCACAAAAGTGACCCATGTAAACAAAAAACATTTGTACCCCTTTAATATTTTGAAATTTTTTTTAAAAGGATGTATACTGCAATTACATTTCTTGTTTAAAAAAGTTATATTTACATATTTTTCATAGAGAAATGTTATATAATTTTTAGAAAGTTGGTATCTCTAAGTGATGCGGTTGTGGGTGTTTTTTTAATTCTTTTTATTTTCAGATTTTTCTCAATGAATATGAATCATGTGTGAAAAAAATAGAAGCTTCAGGGAAAAAAAGCAACAAACTACTTTTCAGATACTTGATAATAACCTTAAAATTCAATTACTTACATCATTCCTTATGCCTAAATGAATTACAAACGGGTCAAAACTTTCAGAGTGAAAAATGAAACGCTAAAAGAATTAGAAGAATCTTGGAGGAGGCAAGACTTTCCTGAGCAACTCATAAAAACCAAAAGCCATAGAAGAGAAGATTAATAAATTTGATGGTAGCAACTGTAATAAACAAAGTCAAAATACTAGGGACAAAGTAGGGGACATTAGTCATATCTGAAAATGGTTAGTTCCCTTAAACAAAAGACCTGAAACACTTCCTAGAAAAAGATACACAATTAACTTAGAAACTTGTGAAGAGGAATACAAACTTTTCAAAGAAAAAGACACCATTTCTACTTATCAGATTGTCAGAGAATAAAAATACTGATCATGTACCATGTAGACAAAAATATGCAGAATGTGCAAGACGGGATTCTCACGTACCAGGGTGGGAGTGTAAATTGATGCTATCTTTGTAGAGATCTATGTGGTCATTATCTTTCCAAATTTAAACTTCACATGTCCATTGAGCTGTCATACTCCTGGGAATTTCTTTGAGAGATAGACTTTTAAAGAACCAGATGTTGATTCTTGGATTCTCTCTATTGTCTTCCTGTTTTCAATTTCATTGACTTCTTTCTAATTTTTATTATCTTTTTCCTGCTATTTGCTTTAGGTTTAATTTGCTTTTCTTTCATGAGGTTCCTAAAGTGAAAATGTAGGCAATTTATTTGTGAATTTTCTTCTTTTCTAATATAGGTATTCAGTGCTATACATTTCCCTCAAAAGACTGCTTTTGCTGCATCCCACAAATTTTGATATGTTGTATTTTCACTTTCTTTTACTTCAAAATACTTTTTGTCTTTGAGATGTCTCCTCTTCAACCCATGGGCTATTTAGAAGTATAGTGTTTAATTTCCAAATACTTGTACTTTCATGGATATCTCTTATCGATTTCTAGTTTAATTTTGATACAGTCTAGTAATACACATTGTATGATTTCTATTCTTTTAAATTTTTTAGGGGTTATTTTATGGCCCAAAATATCATCTATCAGGATGAATGTTCCATGTGCACTTGAGATGAATATGTATTGTGCTGTTGTTGAATAAAGTGTTCTATAAATGTCAGGTCAAAGTGGTTGATAATATTTGTCTAAAATTGGTTAATAGTGATTTTTTCAAAATTAATATAACTATTCCTGCTTTCTTTTGGTTAATGTTTTCATAGTTGGTTTTTTTTTTTTGGTTTTTGGTTTTTTTTTTGAGACGGAGTCTCACTCTATTGCCCAGGCTAGAGTGCCATGGCATCAGCCTAGCTTGCAGCAACCTCATACTCCTGGGCTCAAGCCATCCTCCTGCCTCAGCCTCCCGAGTAGCTGGGACTACAAGCATGCACCACCATGCCCGGCTAATTTTTTCTATACATTTTTAGTTGTCCAGCTAATTTCTTTTTCTTTTTTTAGTAGAGACGGGGTCTTGCTCTTGCTCAGGCTGGTCTCAAACTCCTGAGCTCAACCAACCCGCCGGCCTCCCAGAGTGCTAGGATTATGGGCGTGAGCCACCACGCCCGGCCTCATAGTATATTTTTATTCATCCCTTTTCTTTTAATTTATCCACATCATTGCAGTATATTTAAAGTAGGTGCATTGTAGACAGAATATAATTGAGGCTTGATTTTTTTAAAATAAATTCAACCTGATATTGTCTATCTTTTAACTGGTGTATTTATAATACTCACATTTAAAGTGATTATTGATTTATTTGTACTGAAATTTACTTCTTTTGCTAGCTCTTTTCTCTTTGTTGTGTTTGTTCTTTGTTTCTTGTTTCTCCATTTTTTTCTCTTTTTTTTGGTTTTAATTGAGCATTTTTGTGATTCTGTTTTATTTTTTCAATTAACTTACAATTTATACTTTTTAACCTTTCTTGTGGTTTCCCTAGGGTTTACAAGATACATTTTTAAATAAGCTAAGTCAATCTTTGATTGTAACAACATTTTATCATATTACTTCATGTGCAGTGAAAGGACCTTATAACAAAATACTGACTCTCACCCAGTTCCTTTCTTCCATTTGTGTTACTTATCATACATTTCACATTTGCATATGATATAAACAGCAATGCATCATTACTGGTATGGCTTTATATAATCAGTCATTTTTATAGCAACTCAAACTTTAAATATTATATTTTATCTTTATTTATAGCATTTCCAATGCTCTTCATTTCTTTGTATAGGTCTAAGTTTCTTACCTTAATGATATTCCTTCTACCTGAAGAATCTCTTTTAATGTATTTTATATTATGTTCTACTGGTAATGAATGCCTCCATTTGTGTTTGAGGAAATCCTCATTTCTTCTCCCTTCTTGCAGGATATTGTCATTGGATGTAGGATTCTGGGTTGACAGATAATTTTTCTTTCAACACTTTAAAGTTGTTACTCCACTGTCTTCTTGCTTGCGTGGTTTCTGACAAGGACTCTGCCATATATTTGTTCTTGTTCCTCTGTAGGTAAGGAGGGCTTTTCTCCCTGAAGCTGATTTGAAGGTTTTCGCTTTGTTTTTGGTGGTCTGTCTCTGAGGTTTGAGGTCCCCCATCAGTAATTTTACTGTGATTTACTTGTTATTATTCTTACTGGAGGCTTGTTAGCCTGGTGGTAGGCTATGGGAAATAGGGAGAATTCCATGATTTTCTGATTAAGTCTCAGTTTCTGGGACTTGGCAATGAGCCTGAGTCTTTGGATGTAGCTTCCACAAGTGTTTCTGTCCCTCCTCTAGAGGTAGAGTTTTGTCCCTCTACTTCTACTCTTTCCCTTGCAGCAACAAATAGCTTCCAGTACTGTATTTTCTTTCTTTCTTTCTTTCTTTCTTTCTTTCTTTCTTTCTTTCTTTCTTTCTTTCTTTCTTTCTTTCTTTCTTTCTTTCTTTCTTTCTTTCTTTCTTTCTCACAAAGTCTCATTCTGTTGCCCAGGATAGCATGTTGTGTCATTAGCCTAGCTCACAGCAACCTCAAACTCCTGGGCTCAAGCGATCCTCCCACCTTGGCCTCCCAGAGTGCTTGTGCTAGGATTACAAGCATGAGTCACTGCACCTGGCCCAATACTGTATTTTCAATCTACATCCTTGAGGCTCTCTGCTCACAGATTAAAGTTTGGGGTTTTTTCCTCCTTAGGTGAGACAGGGAAGCTGGTGCTAGGTGGAATGGCCTCTGGCAATATAATTCCCCCTGCAGATTAAGTCCTTTGCTCTGTAAGGAAGAAGGGTCCCTGTGGAGCTTAAGAAGTAGCTGCCACTCCCATCCCCCAGGCAATGTCTCTGGATACTTCCTGTGACAGTCTGGTGAGTTCTTGTAAGAAAATCTGAAAAAGGATGAGAATTTCCTCCCCATGATTGCAGCTCTTCACACTCTCATACTTGGCCTCCCAGCAAATAATTAAAAATTATATTATGGTCTCCAATGGCATCTGCCCCAGATAACCAAATAAGCAGGTCCTAAGTTTCCCTGCAGTCACCCGTCTCTTTTCAGGATGACTGCTTATCCTGTGACCTCAGTTCTCTAACATCAGTTCTCTAATGGGTTCACAGAAATTCATTAATGTGAAGCCTGTCCAGCTTTTATCTTATTGCAACAATGGGAGCTGATCATTTTTTGGTTCTCTACATATCCTAGAGATATACTTTCAAATGTAAAACAAATAAATATATGTAGTCATGCATCACTTAATGATGGGGACATGTTCTGAGAAATGTGTCTTTAGGTGATTTTTGTCACTGTGACATCATAGAGTGCATTTACACAAACCTAGATGGTGTGGCCTACTGCATATTTAGGCTATATGGTGTAGCCTCTTGTTCCTAGGCTAAAAACCTGTACAGCATGTTACTGTACTGAATACTGTAGGCAATTGTAATATAATGATAAGTATTTGTGTATACACACCTACATATGGAAAAGGTACAATAAAAATATGGTATTATAATCCTGTGGGACCACGGTCATATATATGGTCCATCATTGACCAAAACATCATTATGGGTGCATGACCATATGTATATATACACACACACTCATATATACACACACATAAATTTTCATGTATGTATTATATGTAAATTTATTGCCTTATTATTTGTACTAAAAAGAAAGACTAAAAACAACCCAAACATCACTTAGAAAGAGAACATAAATTAACCATGATACAGCCATACAATGGACTATTATACAGCATATCTTAATAGGAATGATATGTACAGTACAGTAGTTAAAAGGAGTGAGATGGAATATCATGCAGTAGTTAAAAGGCATGTGCTGATAAGGGAAATAATTCCCACTGAATATCATTTTATACAGTTTAAGTTATTCTTACCATGCAATAAACTTTAGGGCTGTTCCCAAATCCCCTGGTTTTCCCTCCTAGACTACGGTAGGAACATGCATTTCTGTCATCTTTGAAATTTATTCATGTGGCTTTCTTTGGCCAGTGAAATGTCAGTGAGAGAATTACACTGGATTTCAACCACTCTTCACCTCCTTGGCACAGTGCCTTGTGCAGGGCCCAACCTGCCCAACCGTACCTGGCAGCCCTGCTGAGATGGAGTCAGTCTGTGAGTTCACAAACCCCAGAGATCATGTGGACATGGGTTTAGGGCTGCCACTCTGAGACCCTAACTGCTGGAGGGACAACGGAAGAGACATGCAGGAGAGAGATCTGAGAAGGACAGAGACACGGAAGGCAGAGAGACGGGGCAATAGGCAAGGACGGAGTGTGAGAGGCACCGAGATGAGCACTTCTTTCTGATTCCAAGTTTAAGTCCTTTGAGTGGCCTGGCTGTACTTAATTTCCGTGGGCTTTGTGCGACCACAGTATCTTAAGATAAATCCCCACTCAGAGAAGCTAGCTTGAGCCGGTTTCTGCTCCTGCAACCAGGTCATCTCCAAGACACACATCCTTTGAAAATTTCTTCCCAATCTGGCCCCCACCCTCATCTTTCCAGCCATTTCTCCCAACATTCCCCAGGACAGAGCGTTTTCCAGGCTTCCCTGTCTCCCAAACGCCCCCAACACTGGCCACCTCGGCCCCTCTCCACATACTCCTCTGTGCCAGGACCCTGCTCTCCACACAAGCCTGCCTGGCTGCTGTGAGACCATCATTCTTTATGACTCAGCTGCAGGTCCTCCCTCCCCAAAGCCTCCGTCCTCAAAGCTGGACAGAATCTTCCCCAGCCCTGGATTTATTCCTCTCTTGAGCCATCTGTCAGGTTCTGCCTTGCATTAGAGTTGCCTCAGTTATTTTAATTCTGGGGCTAAATTTTAAACTCCTTGATCGTAATAAGTGTATCTTAATCATCCCCAGAGGGTTGAAATGTTTCCTGGATGTTTAAATTATTAAGGACTGCTCTTATTAGTCCTACTAACCCCTGAAACAAGAAGGAAGGGGAACACACTGCAATAGATCCTCAAAACAAAGCCTCATCCTGTCCCTTTCTGCTGGACATCCAAATAATAAAAGTGGCAAATACTAATATCACTTACTCCTGCCGGACATTGTTCCAAGGGCTTTGCTATTTACTAACACAAGTAAGCATAATAAATCCCTCGAAGGAATGCATGGTTATTCTCAATTAGTTGGTGAACAGATTTGCCCAGGAGCACATAACTAAAGGACAGGACCAAATTTTTACCTACATGACCTGTCTTCAGGCTCCATGCCTCCAGTCGCTTGGCCATGGGAACAGCCTGAGAGGAGAGGAGACGTGGGAACTAGCTCATCCCCTCCCTGGTCTATGGAGAGGACATGAGGAGTGGCGCCCATGCTCTCGTCTGCAGTGGGTGTGGAAGGGGTAAGAGAAGAATTCCACCTATAGACCAGAGATCTCTGAAGGCACAGAGAAACTCATGGTGGGTCTTCAGAAAAGCTTCACACACGCGCACACACACACACGCATGAGTGTGTGTGTTATCTGCGTATCTTAAGGATGAGGAGGTCTATAGCTCTCACTGGATTCTCAAAGGTGTCTGTGACCTCAAAAAGGAGTAAGAACGGCAGATTGAAGGGGACAATAAACAAACAAAGGGGCAGGGAAAGAAGGAATACCAGCTGGGATGAGGGGACTGGGAAGAGGATAGGGACAGAGAGAGGAAGGGAGGGAAATAAGGACATTCCACATCTCGTGTTCACACAGTCATCCCCAGGGAAAGCAGACGAGCCCTGTCCTTGTTTCCACAACATGCCAAGTGCTAAGTGCTCACCTGTCTATAAGCGCTCAGAGAAAGGCGTGTGCATACAGGTGCAGGCTTGTGAGACAGTGGGTCCTGCGGGAACAAAGACAGCATGACCTAAATGTCACCACCTTTGGCCAACTTCCCCTCTCAGGGCAGAATGGCAGGGGAGTGACGTTACGGCAATGCTGAACTAGTCCTGAGGCGCCTTCAGCTGTAAGGATTGACCCACTGGGTGCTGGCCCTAGTCAGCAGCTCATGTGCTTGGGGACAAGTCGGTACCCAGCATGGGTGACACTCTGCCACTCTGTTCCTCCCCCAAGACACACACACTCATAGACCATCACTCTGCAGTTAACCGATCGACTCAGAGCAATATCAGGTCTGTCACACCCATGTGAGTTTTCTGTTGTCCTCTTTAAGTTGTCCCCTCGGGACATTGCCTGGAATCTTCCCAGCGATGCTGCCATCTCACCACAGGTGTTCGTACAGAACAGCAGTTGAGCGTGACTCGGGAGTTCAGATTCAGGCTCTGCCACTTGGCTCATGATCCTAAGCAAGTTACTTAACCTCAGTTTTCTCATCTACAAAATTGAGATTGAAATAGTTCCAAATGTGTAGCGTTGTCTTGTGTATTAAGTACACTTGAATGTCTAAAGTGCTTGGGACAGTCCTGGCTCAGGGTATGCACTTGAGACATTTGGGCTGTTGTCAGTGTGTACTACGGTTTGAATGCGACCTCCCCACTCCCGTTCATGTGTTGGAAACTTAATCCCCAAGGCAAGTGTTAAGAGGTCGGACCCTCTTAACACTCTTGCATTAGGTGATTAGGTTGTGAAGGGCTCATGAGTGGATTAACACTGTCATTGTGGGAGTGGGTCCCTTACAAAGGGTGAGTTCGGCCCCCTTCCTGCTCCCTCTCTTTCTCTTGCTCATGCAATGCCATCTGCGATGTTATGATGTGGCAAGAAAGCCCTCACCAGGTGCTGGCACCTTGATCTTAGACTTCTCAGCCCCCCAGAACAGCGAGGAAATAATTTTCCATTCTTTATAAATCGCCCAGTCTGAAGTATTCCGTTACACCAGCACGAAGCAGACTGAGACGGTGGGCAACGCATTTCTGGGCTCTTCCCTGGGAGGGGGCCTCAAAGCCAACTGCAAAGCCACATTTTTGAACCCTCACAGGCGTGATGTGGGATTTCCCAGCCTGGTCACTCTCTGATTCACTAAACTTTGCCCAAGTCTTTGGGTGAAGGTGAGCATTGATTAGGACAGTCACAGAAAGAGACCACAGAGTGCAGACAGTTCTGAAAGAGGAATGTTAACATGTGACCGATGACAGTACTATACAAGAAAGGGTGCAGTCTCCAAAGAGGACAGCTTTGGTGCTTGTGGGGTTTTTTAAGCATTTTTTTATCATGATAAAAACAAAATAAGCATGTTGTGGAAAACTTGAGAAGTACTGAAGTTTTAAATTATACTCTTTTATAATTCCATAAAAATTCCATTTCTGTTCTAATTTTGTTGTATTTCTGCTCATCTTTTCAATTTAAAAATAGCCAATGTCATACAATCTGTATTTATCAGGGCCTGGTTTTTTGATTGAAAAACACAACGTCAGCTTTTCACAACATTACTAAAATCTTTGCCAACTTCCTGATAAAGATGGCAGGGTCAGGTGGGCTTGGTGGTTCCTTCTCCCCCAAGCTAACAAAATGAAAAAAAGAGGGTAGAAATAATTGAAAGGAGAGAGACCACCCTCGGATTCCCCAGGAAAAAAGAGGGGGTGCGACTTCTGGCCTTACCCTTTGGACAGTGGCAGCCAGGAAGGATTCTCATGAGCATGTCTCAGGGTGGCTTCCAGCAGCCACCGCCAAAGAGGGGAAGGGAAGAGGAGGTGAGTTGTGAGTAGACAAAGCCTGGGGAATTCTTACAACATCCTCCACAGGGGTGGGCAGTGACCCAAGGGGCTGAAGAGGCTGCCTTAGGCGAAGTTGTGGCAAGACCACAGGCGTAGAGAGTGCACATCTCTGACCATGACTGTGGGAAATGGAGAAGGCCAGAGAAGCCACCAGAACTTCTGAATGGTCTCTCCGGCTAGAGTTGCAATAACTAGCAACCAACTACCCACTCCCCCAGCCCATACAATAAGTGGGGTCCTCAGAATTAAAGACCAAAGAGAAAATAATGAAATGAGGTCCTGTGAGAGAAAAGGAAGACAGCGAGAAGGAGACAGACGGTAGACATTGAAGAAAGTAAAACAGGAACATACAGAGAGTATCTGAGCTGCAGTTGGGCTGGGGCTCATTGGATAAGGCAACCTCTCATGGTAGTGAAATTCGAGGTAGTCCTAAAGAGTGTGATTCAGTCATGCAAAGGTCTCCATCAGAGGTTCTCCAATCCCACTGTGCATGGAAATCCCCCAGGGAGCAAAACACAAACAAACAAACAACCACCGACAGCTGCATTTTTCAACTCCACCCCAGGGTATGGGTTGAGGCCCAGGCACTAGTATTTTTTCAGAACTCACTAGGTGATTGTAAAGCACAGTGTCACGATGCACACCTTTGCGTGCAAAACGACTTCAGATTTCAGCCTGTTAAACTTGGTTCGAATTATATGGACATTTTTAGATTCATGATACAAATTGTCAAATTATTTCCAAGAAAAAGATGCAATGATTTTGCGTTCAAGCACACTACTTTGAAAGGAAGAATTCTCTGTGAATGTGGGTGCTGGAGTACATGGTGAGCGAGCAGCTTCCTTGCCCGGTGTCAGTGAAAGATTTGGACACAGCAGCAAGCATTATTCCATCTCTCCTTTTCCCTTTCTCCTTCCTCTCTTTGTCTTTCTCTTTTTTACTTGCTTTAACTTTCCTTGATAGAATCTTCCCATGTCTTTGGCTGCCCAGCAAGATTCAGGAACAGAACTTGTCACAAGTTCTACTGTAGAACCCCCCAACAAATCTACTGTACTAATTCTTGACTGGATTAGTGGAAAGTGTAGACACTGAAGCCCCAGTCCTCCATTAGATTATTATATGCCAATTATTGAGTCATAGATTTAGAGATAAGTTGAAGGTGCAACTGGTACATTCTTGCACGTATAACTCTCAGAGATGGTATATGCATGGTATCATGGCAGAGTGGCTCATTTCATGGCGGGGATTTGTGGACCGGAGCATAGACAAAGCTTCACTCTCTTTCTCCCCTCCCAACCTCTAGATTCCACTTCCATTTAGATGGCAAGAGCCTCTGGAGCAAAAATATTCATGACTATAAAAACTGTCACTTAAGGCATTCAGAGAAACGATCACAGAGTCTCCAGAGAAGTTCATCTCTTCATTTATTTGTTTTTATTCTTTTAGATTTTATATTTTATTTCCTCTTAACATTTAAATTTATCATCTCTGGGTTGATCGATTTCTTTTTTTTTTCCAGAGTTACTGTAAATACCAGCCTGGAAGTAAAGGAAACCTGGCTGGGACATCCGCCACCCCATGGACCACCAGGAATGAGGAGACAGACGGAATTGCCTGGGAGAGCGATTCTTCTCCGTCCCCGGCTGCACCTTGGTGGCAAGGACAGCCTTTCCATGTGAAGAAAGGCATTCTCCAGGCATGGTAGTGGAAGGCTGCTTTTCCCCAATTCCAGATCCATTTATGAGAGGACTGGGGTGGCCGAGGTGGCAGCACTGAACGAGGAGCTATCGGGGCTCGGAAATAGCATTCCTCTCTTGGCAGAAGGATATGCCAAAGAGCTTCGAGAAGGAGCAAAAGATGGAGCAGGCTCCTGGCAGAAAATCTTTGCAGTCACACTCCAAGAGAAGCAAATGGTTCTTTTTAACTTTTCTATTGGCTGCATGGAAAATCTAGCTGATTACTGTTATATTACAGCTATGGAATGTTAAACATCTGTTTGCTAGGAAATATTTGGATAATAGAAAACAGGATTTGTTTAAATTCCAGACCTTGGAACAAAGCTTTGCCAGGGATCCCTCCCCACCACCCACTCTCACCCTGCATCCTGGGCCTTTGCCCACCAAACTGCTGGGGCCCCAACAACACACAGGATGCCTGGGGAATGGGTTTTCCTACAGTTGCCAAAGACCAGACATTTGGCCTCGTGGGCTCATAATGTCTGAATGTATAAATACTTGTTTCTATCCAGATTAATGCTTAGTATTATCCAGATGTTTTGGCCACCAAACAAAATTAGAGACACCAATAAGGAATGTCTTACCTCCCCCAATCATACGTGCCTGCACTGATCTTAAACTCTTTCTTATGAAGACAGACTTAGTTTTTAAGCAAGAACAACAACTCCATTTTACATTATTGTTAGCTCATTATCAGTTAGCTGCAGGCAATGCAGAGTCAAGATTTTGTGAGTGTGCGTGTGTGTATGTATAGTAATAATAGGTAACAATTATCAAACATTTTTCTATGAGTTAGAACATTAATGTTTTAAATGCAATAATTCAGTTTGTCTTCATATGAGCCCTATGTAATAAGTCCCATTCACTCTGTTTTATAGATTAGAAAGTGGAAATGCAGAGAAACTGAGCATCTTACCCCAAATCTGAGAACTGGAAGGATGGAGTTGCCAATTCCTAAGATGAGGAACAGTGGGCATGGATGTTTAGGTGGGGGCAATCATAACTTCTGTTTTTGGCATGTTAAATTTGAGGTGCCAATCAGGCACTGCTATGGCTTGAATATTTTTGTCCCCCCAAAATTCATGTTGAAACTTAATTTCACTGTAACAGTGTTAGAAGGTAGAGCCGAATGGGAGGTGTTTAGGTTGTGAGGGCTCTACCCTCCTAAATGGATTGACATCACTGTAAAAGTGCTTATGGGAGTGGGTTCCCTCCCTCCTGCTCTTCTGCCATGTGAGGAACAGTGTCCCTCCCCTCCAGAGGATGCAGCATTCAAGGTGCCATCTTAGAAGCAGAGACTGGCCCTCACCAGACACCAAACCTGGTGGCACCTTGATCTTGGACTTCCCAGCCTCCAGAACCACAAGAAATCAATTTCTGTTCATTATAAATTACCCAGTCTCAAGTATTCTCTTATATCAACACAAAATGAACTAAGACAGGCATCTAACTGGAAATATCCAGAAAGACTTCAGATACAGGTGCCTTCTTCAGAAGCAAGGTCAATGCTAGGGATGTAAATTGGGAGTCACTGGCCATGGGTAGCACTTAAGCCATGGTACTGGAGGGGATCACCCAGGGTAAGAGTGCAGAGAAGAGGCAAGAAGATGGCAGCTGGACGTGTCAGAACCAGCAGGTCTGGAAGGGGAGCACCAAAAGAGATGAGGAGTAGCTCGTGGGGTGGCCATGGGAAGAGATGGCCAGGAGAGAGCTTATGGTGTCCAGGCACCAAATAAGGGAGCATGTTAAGGAAGACAGAGTACTCAACTTGTCCAATGCTGCCAACAGGTGGAGTATGAGGCTCAGCCATTGTATCGGGCAATAGGAGGTTGTTGTTGACCTTGATGAGCTTCTGCCAAGTGGTGGGCTGAAATGGCCAGAATGGAGGGCTGGGAGATTTAGATGTTGAGGAAGGAGATTCATCCACCACCACTTTCACTTCACTGTTCTTTGACTTCTTCAATTCCAGTGACTTCCGCCTCCACTCCATTGCAGCCACCCATTCCTATAGACCTTCCTTTCCTTTCACTCTGAACACTTGCACTTCTTAAATCTTAAACTCTAACACTCTGCACTGCAACTTCATCTCCTTTTAGTGCTCCCCTCCTTGTCTCACTACACACTCTCTTGAGCTATATGGGAACTTCCAGTCCTTGTCTCCCTTATTCCTCTCTCTAGTACATCTGCCTCCTTCAGTTCCTTCCCTTTCCAGACTAAAATCCCTTGACCCCAGGCCATCACACCCCACCTGGCAAATACCCACCTGCTGTAGTTCGACTGTGTCCTCCAAAGTTCCTGTGTTGGAAACTTAAACCCTAACATAACTGTGTTAAGAGGTAGAACCCTTTAAGAGATGATTAGGTTGTGAGGGCTCTTCCCTCATGAATAGATTAATGCCATTATCAAGGGAGTAGATTTATTATCACGGGAATGGGTTCCTGATAAAGGGCGAGTTTGGCCCCCTTTCTCTTTTGCACGAGTTCTCTCTCACCCTTCCACCTTCTACCGTGGGATAATACAGCAGGAAGGCCCTTGCCAGATGTGGCTCCTCGATCTTGAATCTCCCAGCCTCCAGAACCATAAGAAATATACCTCTGTGAATTCTAAGACACAACACTGGACAAATTCCACTCTCTGCTTCTCAGATGACTGAGCCCTGCGAGAGAAACTTAGGCCACCCCCAGACAGATGCCACTGCAAATTCAGGACTCCCCATCCGGACTGGTCCCCCTGCCTCTCCTGCTGCTGCCTGGCGACCCCCTGGCCACCGCAGCAGTCAGCTCTCATCTCAACTCTGCACAATAATTCCCCTTATTTCACAGTTTTAACAATCTCTTCCTTAACTCGGCTGTTCCCTCCTCACCGGCAGAAGCATTTTGCCACGTTCAGAAAATCTTTTTAGAAAATAGATTTCAGAGTTTCTGTCCCAACTCAATGGCTCTGGGGGTACACAATCAATTTGAAGGAGAAATGATTAATTCTGGATATGGGGGATGGCCTGATTCATATTCTACCCCTGAGCCAGACAGAGAAAGCCCTGCCAGTGGGAAATGGATGACAGAGGTAAAGGAGAGAGTGTTGGCAGGAACACAGATGCTCTGCCCAGACAGGCTGTGGCCCCTCCAGCATCACAATGGGGCCTCGTTCTCATGCAGCAGCTGGAGGTCTCCGGAGAGACACCTGGGGGCAGGCAGGGCCCTTCCATTCCACAGCCAGACATGACTCTTAATATTTAAAGAACATACATGGCCCTTGGGGATTTTAGCCCAAGCCTCTCTCCCTGTCCCTTGGACATGTACAGAATATGATAACTTCTGACAAGATGCTTACAATGTCAAACATTCCAACAATTCTAAACAATCAAAAGGAATGATCATCTCATGAAGTCTTTGATATGCCAGGCCTTGGCTGGGTGCTTTATAGAAATCCCAGTCATGCCAGGGATGGTGCTAGACAGTAGTGATAAAACTGACACATTTTTGCCCTCGTGGACTAAGAGGAAAGACAAGCTTTAAAGAAAGAAAGTCACGGATAAAAATATAATTGTAAACACTGAAAGGACTACAAAATAAAAAAAACAGGGTGCTGTTATAGGTTGAATTTTGTTCTCCAAAAAGATATGTTGAAATCCTAACCCCTAGCACCTCGGAGTGACCTTGCGTGGAAATAGGGTCATTGCAGATATAGTTAGTTAAGAGGAGGTCATAGGCCAGGCGCAGTGGCTCACACCTGTAATCCTAGCACTCTGGGAGGTCAAGGCGGGAGGATTGCTCAAGGTCAGGAGTTTGAGACCAGTCTGAGCAAGAGTGAGATCCCATCTCTACTAAAAATAGAAAGAAATTAGCTGGACAACTAAAAATATAGAGAAAAAAATTAGCCAGGCGTGGTGGCACATGCCTGTAGTCCCAGCTACTCAGGAGGCTGAGGCAGAAGGATTGCTTGAGCCCAGGGGTTTGAGGTTGCTGTGAGCTAGGTTGATGCCATGGCACTCTAGCCTGGGCAAAAGAGTGAGACTCTGCCTCAAAAAAAAAACAAGAGGAGGTCATACTGGGGCAGGGTGGGTCAATCCAATGTGACTGGTATTCTTGTAGGAAGAAGAAAGACAGAGGAGGAGAACATCGTACGAAGACAAAGACCTAGAGAGGGAAGTTGCCTTGGGAGGATGGAGGCAGAGATCGGAGTTATATTATCACAAACTGAAAGAACACCTGGGACCACTAGAAGCTCGGAAGAGGTAAGCCAGAGGCTTTGGAGGGAGGGTGGCCCTACCAACACTGTGATTTTGGACTTCCAGCCCCCAGAACCATGTGAGAATAAATTTCTGCTGTTTTAAGCCACCTGCTTTGTGATATACTATTGGGGCACCCTGAGGAAACAAATGTAGGTGCTTTGTGACACAGAATAGCAGGTGGAGGCTGGCTTAGAATGAGATGTGTGTCAGTTGGGTTTCTTTGAGGGTAAGTGACAGAAATAGGTGCTAAATTATGTAACTATAAGGAATTTACTCAAAGGATACGGAGTAGCCCAGAGAATCACAGTGAATGCTGAGTCACTAAGCCTTGGGAAGGATGGAAACTGGGAAAGTTCTGGGATCCAGGAGCAGGAACCATTGGGCGGATGTTTCAGGGCACCACCATCAGAAGAAATAGGCTTCCACAGTTTTACTGCTTTAGATATGTCTGACCAAAATTCAAGTTTCTGGGACAAAGAGTCCAATTGACTTAGCTTGAGTCATGGCCCAACTTCTTGGAAGTTTTGGTGGGAATGGATTGGGAAATTGGACACCTTGACATCCTGTCCCTTCAAGACTGCTTGCTTCCCAAAGAAATATCAGAGCACTGGTATTCCCAAGAGAAGAGGGAGAGATGGTACAAAGGAGAAATCAAGAGATAAAGTGATTTTGCCCCCATCAGTAAACATTTTTAGTCTGTACCCTCACACTGAAAATCATGTACATGTCCCTATTTGGGTGATGGCTACATTAAAATCCCAGACTTTACTACTATGCAATATATCCATGTAACAAAATTGCACTTGTGCCCACTAAACTTACAAAAAATAAAAAAAATTCTGTACATGTGCTACTGTACTCTAATATTTTACCTACTATAAAACATACCTACATACACATACTAAAGACATTTTGGAGGTTGAGGGGTTTTTTTAATTAAAATTGATTAAAATAGAAATTAATATAAGTTGGGAGACTACTGATTTAGAGGTTGTGACTGAAGAATATGAACAGCCAAGCTGTGGCTGGAGAGGCAGGGGAAACTAGAAAAGTAGGAAGTCATGAAAGCTTTTAAAAAGTGTTTCAAGAAAAAAGGTAGTGATTGCAATATCAAACAATGCTGAAGGACCCATTAGTAGTTAAATCAGGGCCGAGAAGGGTGTTTTGGATTTGGCAACATGGCAGACACTGTGAATCTGACAGGAGCAGTTTCCATGGCGCAGGGAGTTTGGAAGCCATACCAGAGAGTTGAAGATAAACGGGCATGAACTCACATAATGTTCCAACTGACCTGCAAGGCAGGAACCGTTACCATCTCTTACCAATGAGGGGTCCAAGGCTTGGACCTGTAAAGGATGTGCCTTTGTTTTTACACTGCAGGAGAAGAGTGGAAATTTAACACCCAGACTTCTCGGATCTACCATGCTTAGATTCTTCCATTAAAGAAAGCTAAGTGGTGTCAAAATGTCATTAGGTAGAAACAAGGCTTGGGTTAAAGTGGGAACAACTGCTCATACATAGTGCACTGTTGGTTGCAGAGAGTTCTGGGAATTCCACTTGAGAAGAATGTCAGGCTAGGGCCAAATCTGCAAGTGGCAGATACGAGGCAGGAGGGTCGTTCCTAGAGGCAGAGAAGCCAAGGGACCAATCAGGGGAAGGGACTGCAGGAAAACACAGAAAACTTGACAATTATGTATATTAATCACATGGTATCCTGATCGGGTCAATAAAAGGAAACCACCTGGGAGCCCCACCATCTTTCTTCACGCATGGAGACTGGCTGTCCCTCTCTCCGGAATGTATTTTCACTTTCCGTAGCTTCCTTCTTTTCTACAATTGTGTAGCTTTCTTCTTTCTTCCTTCTTTTCTACCATAAAAGCTGTTTGTGTGGAATTGCTTCCCGTCTGTGTTCACTCTGTCGCACCGGCCCTGCTTGTGATTCTTCCAAGCAAGGAGCCAAAGAACCAGGACAACATTTCTCTTTCAAAAACCCAACCCTGACAGAAAAGAGAAAAAATTAGCACCAAGCCAAGAGCAAAACACCCCACCACAGGTCTCCTAAGCAAAAAGGAACGTTCATCCAACCTCTAAAAGTTGAGCTAAGTATGGTGGAGTTGTGTCTTAGGAGGAGGTTGGGTTCTAAAGTTGGCCTACAAAAGTGAAACTTCTGTGAAGTAAAAACAGCCCTTAACAGGTCTGCCCAGTGGAGACTTAACATACTAAGGAAGGGGACACAACAGGGCCTCTCTTAGTAGAGAAGATAGAGCTTGGGAGGCTGAGGCAGCTAGAAATTCAGGACAGAGTTCTGGAAAGGAGAGAGCTATGCAATTAAAGTGTTTCCTACATCTGCAAAGGGATGCCCTTGATTCTTTGCTGAGTACTGGCCTATATATTCATAGAGTAAAACTCCACTTGGCCAACCAAAGAATGAACAATTCCCGGAGATCACACAAATAAAAGAGACATCTGACCTCCAGCCAGCCAGACTGGTGAGTGCCTGCAATCACCAGGTCACCCGGTGGAGAGCCCAGAGACCCCTACTCTAGTGCTAGGGCCCAGCTGTCCTGGAAGCGAAGGCGACTCTACATCTACCCCAGCAAAGCCCAAAGGAAGCAAAGTGATCCACAACTAACTTATCTGCCTGCCAAAGGCTCAACACTATCTGAAGGAAGGCAACAAAATAAAAAGTGATTTGACATTCTAAGAAGCAGGAAAATGTCTTCTCATATGATCTTCCTGAATGTGTGCAGCTGACTTTGTGGGAGGCAAATCTGAGCGGCATTACTCCACTGATATGAACCTAACTCCAGGCTGGCTCTTTGCTGCGCAATGTGCTTTATACCTGTGCTTCTCTTGAATGTAGACAGCTCTTCCTGCCCCCAACCACCTTCTTCCTGGTCTCCTGTGCTTTTGCTAAAGAAAAATCAGAGAAGTCTAAATGTACCAACTACTTGCTTTACATTAATGGGTAGAAACATGACTTCTGGAACTGGCTATAGCCCTCATCACAAAAGAATAAAGCAAATGTGTGTAATTCACATTAGAGACGTTAATATCCCCCTTTAAAGCATAGTCTGCATGGTTTTAAGTATTATTTTTATTGTATTTTGTTTGGGATATTGTGTGGCATTTAAGTAGCAAAAATTCAGGTTCTGGGAGGTTTCATTCCACAGAATAAAATATAGGATGTTTATCTTCCAAAGCTCCATAACAGATGAAAGGAAATAGGGCATAATTCATGCAACAAAGTACATAAGGGAAAGAAGACAACAAGAGTCCTATAAACATATATCTTAAACATAGGATGGAAATTAAGCCAAGAGTCAAGTTTGAGTAGGAAAGAATTTTACAGTAGAAAAGGGAACCAGAGCCGTGGGTTTTGCCAGACCCAGGGTTGAATCACACAGCTATCCTTGGCTCATTCTATAGCTTGGGGCAGGTTCCTTAACCTCCACCAGCCTGACCTTTGGCACTTTCCAGCTGTGTATCTTTGGGTCATTTTCTTAACTTCTTTATTCTCAGTTTTCTCCTCTATAAAATGGGAATCAAAATCATACCTCTGTTGTGGGGCTGTGTTGAGTATTAAATGAGTTGCATGCAAAGTGTTTATAACAATACCTAGAGCATGGTAATGGCTCAATGTTAGCTATCATTACTGCTATTGTTATTATTCTATTATTATTATAGTCTCATCTGTATAATGGGCATATTATCACCTGCCTCTAGTGCTTGACATAAGGATCAGATAGAACATAAACATAAAACCTCAAATACATGGTCTAACGTGTAATAGATGCTCGATAAATGCTATATATTAGCCAAGAAATAATAAGGGATAGTTGGATAGATTTTAATACATAAAAATGTTAAAGTTCTACATATATCAAAACATCAATAAAATTGAAAGCCAAGTAGGAAAATTTTGCAACAAATGATAGCCTTAATAAGTAAAGAGTTCATTCCAATTGATGGAAATGTATAAAGGATAAGGGACAAAGGAAGTAAATAAGTAATTCATAGAAAGATACATAAATGGCTAATGAATATTTTAAAGTATTACTTAAGATCATTAATATTCAATAAAATGTAAATTAAATAACCATGAGGTAGTAAAATACTGTTTCTGGAAAGCCATCAAGCTAAATGTATCAATTATCTCAAAAACATCTGTGCTCATACAGCCAATGATGCCTCTTCTAGGGATACATTCTCAGGACATAACCCAAAACGTGGACAAAGATTTATTACTAAGATGCAGCTGCAGTATTATTTATAACAGTTGCATTCAGATGAAGATATTATAGTTTGACTATTTCTGTTTTTCATAACCTTAATGTTGTTATAATATGGCTTTAACAAAAATACACATATTGGAAAAAAGGATCTTTTTTATACTAAGACTCAATATCACCTAGAGAGATTTTCAAATTGCTTTTAGTCAATAATTGCTGATTCTTAGACACTCCACAAAATGCCTTAATGTTTCATTGCAGTTACAGATTTGGGGAAAGGTATATTTGAGGTGCCAGAAAAGTGCTGGAGTTAGTTGTGTGTGTGTGTGAGACGGTGTTGTTGACTAGCTTGTTAGTTGTGTGTGTGTGAGACGGTGTTGGTGATTAGCTTGTTAGCTGTGTGTGTGTGAGACGGTGTTGGTGATTAGCTTGTTAGTTGTGTGTGTGTGAGACGGTGTTGGTGATTAGCTCGCAACGGGGCTTTGTAACTAACAGATCTTCATCCACAATAAAGGCAGTCACTGTGTCCTGCAAACGGGAACCCAGGAGATTGGGGATTCTCTAAGTAGCACAACTCCAGCCAAGCTTACTGAGTCAAACCAGCCAGGACAGAGTCCAGAGCCACCAGAAATAGCTGACTGTGTGTCCTTGAAAGAGAAGCCCGTGGCGACTTGGCACATCACCACTCCCTACCCTTGGCAAGCTTGCATTTTGAGACACTACACAAATGTCGAACAGCTGAGAGCCCTTGCTTTGTTTTGGTAAGTGATTTTCCTTTAAATAGTGATGATGTTTAGAGTAGTCATAGTCTGGAGACTCTCTGCTATCCTAAAAGTCTCGGAAGCCATCACTTTTAACAACTTTATTTTTGGAACCTCTTGCCAAGAAGCAAAGTCATTTTTTGGAGCAAAGGCTCTAGTTGAGAGAACTAATGGCACTTTCCACCTCCATTGCACTTTCACCTGCTCAGAGAAAGGAAAATCCAATACCGCATGTTCAATTGAGTCCAAGCTGTTACCTTTTAGACACAGAATTCACAGAGCAGGAAGAAACCAGAAAGTTCTGGTCTGGTCACCTGGGTGCCTCAGTGCAGATGTAAAGCAAACCGCTCCCCCCCACCCACAGTGTTCCAGACTTGGGGTGGGGGGGGAGACTCATGTCCATCCTTAATCAGTCCTGGCCGCGTAGACCACTCTGATAGAGGAAAGACCTCAGAGAAGCTGTGCATGCTTCCCCAGAGTTTGCTTTCTATACCTTTTCCAGACAGTCTTTGGTGAGAAAAGCATTCCCTTTCATTCTCCCGGCCGGGGCCTTTCTCCAGCCACAGCAAGTACTTCCTCTCGCCTGACCCGCTGTCCTCCAGGGCACTCAGTATTCTGCAGGTGATCCTCATCGATTCAGTGCTGGGACTGCTGGGATGATGTCGCTGACACTCTAGGAACCCTGTGACAAGCTTGTCCGGCATTTGCAGCCCACTGAGAGTGGCTGGGGCCGTGGGCAGGCGCAGGGCTGAGACGGACTAATCGATGTTGCAGGTGGATGAGGGGAGGGGCCGTGGGTGTCGGGACAGAGCTGGTGCCGTGGGCCTGCCACCCTCTCATCAGGCCAAAGGACAGCCACGGCGTGTTGACCCCCGAGAACCCCGATGGGATCCTGAGCGTGAGCCCCCGAGGGGCAGCCTCGGCTGCAGACACAGGTTCACGCCCCGATGCCCTTTACAGTGGTCTCAGCGGAATGCAGCACTCACTCTCTTTCCCCGGAAGCATCTAGGCTTGTTTTAGTTTTAAAAAAGAAAAGGAAAAAGGTGAACCTATCTAACATTTAATTAGGTGACCCTCCACCCCAAAATCTGGGGGTGGGAGAAGGTTGGTTTGGCAGCGGCTACAGTCCACAAGGGTGGATTCTGTGGGCTGAGCCCAGGCCGAGGCACGGGGGCCTTGCAGGCTGCAGAGTCAGGGGGTCCCCACAGACGTCGCTGGTGCCCCTCAGTAGGCACCTCCATCCTCCACCGGAAGCGGGGCCAGACGCAAGCTCAGGGAAAGTCTGGGACAGGGGAAGGATGTAGCTGGGAAATGGCTCCTGGACACCCGACTCTCCCTCCCCAGCCTCAGCAACATCCTGGACCCCAACATTACCCAGAATGTTCTTTCTCGGAAGTTTTAAAACATGCCGTGCCAGCTCTGGTCCTCTTGTTCCCCTGCCTGCCTTTCTGGTTTTTAGTCTCATCTGGAGCTCTAACCTAGATTCCTTCCAACCTGCAGCCCTCCTCTGCTCTCCTACCCAGCCTGGCCTCCAGGGGACACACTTTGGCGACGCAGCTGCCAGGACTTGCACGTCCCAAGCTTCTCTGTCATCCTACCACCACCCCCAGGTTGGGGTCAATCCAACTGTCAGCGTTCTTTTGTCTTCCTCCAAAATGGCCAGATGCTACTGAGGGAGACTGCATGAATATGCAGGTGGTAGGACCACAAGTTCATTGTCAGCTTCTTAACACATCAGTCCCCAGCCGGGCCCTGAGCCACCGTTCTCAATGGCTTTTGCTCCCCTTCGCTCTCTGCATAATCGTCCCATCATCACCCTACCTGCCCACCCTCACCCAACTCTTCACAGGTGAGCCGCCCCTGTCTTCCCAGGGTAAACGGAAGTCACAACCCAGGAATTGCTCCGGCTTCACTGCCTCCCTCCTCTCCATCTCTGCCAGACACCCGCTCTCCTCTCCTGCCTCCAAGAAACACACTTCCTACCTCTGCCCGAGGCACCGTCCTCTGTGTGTGCCGGGGTCTCAGCCCCGCCAGCTCCTCCTCCCCTCGCCAGCCCATCCCAGCTTCAGCTACGTCACCCCCTCCCCCGCCTCAGCTCACCGACACCCGCGTCTCCCACAGCCACGCTCTCTGCCTCAGCTCTGACCATTTTGCTGAAACACGGCAACAACGGTCAGGGACTTTTCCCAACCTCTTGCTCAATGGATTCCATGAGGCACCTGGCACTATTGACCCTTCCAAAGTCTCAAAACCTTCCCTGGCTCCCCTTCCCCTCTTCGACAAAGACCCTCCCAGGATTCTTGCCCGGTTCTGCCATCTCTCCCTTCCCCCAGGTTCTGTCTTCCCAGGGCACCACCTCTGTGGCCCTCTTCTTGTTCCACGTGCTCCCCTGGGGGACCTTATCTACGGCTTTGGCCTCCACCACCCCTTATGTACTGACAATGCCCAAATCCACGTGTGCCTTCCATCCCCTCTCTCTGTGTCCCTGGGAACTACCGCGGGCCCCAGAAATGCCACACTCCTAACTGGGCCTGTTGCCTCCCTCTCTAGGCCTGACTGCAGGTGACACTGTCCCCACCCACCAAGCCTCTCAAGCCTGTGACCTCGAAGTCCTTCTCGACTGCTCATACCGTACTCCCCACTGTTCCCCAAACAAGTCAGGTCCCTGTGTCTTTCAAGCCTTTGATCACCTTCCTTTGCCTAGAAAATTCCTGCTCCCACCTCTAAACTCAGAGCAAATGTCAGTAAGCTTCTCGTGGACACCTTGGCCCACTTCCCTGGCAGAATTGCTTGTGTGCTCCTCTGTGCCCTTCCATTGTGGCACTTAACATGCCGTGGGCTAGTCTGCCTGGTGCATGGCTGTCTTCCTCTTCTGGGCTCAGGGCTTCTGGAAGACAAGGACAGGTTTTTTCCATCTTTGTATAAATAGTGTCTAGCAGGGTGTCTACCCCTGGTACGCATGGTAGGTATCTATTGACAGAATACGAATTCCTAACCACGTCCAACCCCACTATTTCCCACGCCCTGAGTGGTCAGGCAGCATGAGCTGCAGAGTCAGGCCGTGAAGGCCAGATGGACTCGGGTCTGGCTGTCAGCTCCAACACATTCCAGCTACGTGACCATGGGCAAGTTACGGAGGTCTCTAAACTTTGGGAATATGGAGCTATGATCACCCTTACTTCATAAAGTAACCATGAGTATTAAACAAAGTGATGTGATGTAAAATATACAGCAGAGTGCCTGGCTCAGAGTCAAAGCTTTCTAAGTGTTAGCCATTATTATTAATAATACGAGGGCCCCTCCGTAGGCACGTAGAGCGAAGCTGTAATCTTTTTAAAACCCTTGGCAATCAGAAGCTCTAAGTCAAGTTTGAATTAATAAGTTTTTGATGAATTTGGTTTTCAAAGACATATGAGATTAAAAATGTATGATGTTTTATGTTTGGGCATAACAGCAAGTTTCATCATATATTTTAGATGTCCAGTGAAATAAGAAACAAGTTTTCAAGCCCATTTAAAATGAGAAATCCAACAGGGAAAATATAAAGATGTCTATATTGAATATTCATGCTTCAGAGAAATTTAGAAAGAACTCCAGCAGTTTTCTTGATTGGTTAAGGCTTCTTTTGCCTTCTCCAGAGGACCTAGTGGCAAAGGAACATGCCATATCACTTCCTTCTCTAAACCTTTCAAAATATTGGCAGGTGTACATTTGTATGGATGTGCCCACGATGCATCATTTGAATTATTAACTTTCACTCCTAAAGATTGCTACTATCTACCTCCCACTGGACCAAAACAAAACAAAATAAAATCTAAGTAGGCTTCCAGGAAATACACACACACACACACACACACACACACACACACACACACAATTATCATTCTATACATAGAAACTGCATGAATAATTAATTTACAGAGTTTTGTTAGATTTCATTCACAAGTCTACGGCCATAAATTCACCTGATCTCGGAAGCTAAGCAGGGTCGGGCCTGGTTAGCACTTGGATGGGAGATTTCATTCACAAATACTTTGTGGCTTACTGAGAGTTACTAACTCAAGCTGACAGGGCCTGGAAGGATACTGTGGGTCAGTGTAGACCCTGAAAAAGTAACCAGAAGTTTACGGAATAAATGCAGCACGCTTTGGGCCTGCGTTCTGATCATTCTTTCTAGTCGATTGACATGAGCCAATTTTGTTTGAGGCTTGAGAATGAGCTGTATAAAAAGAACATTCAAAATATAAGACATGGTGTGCCCTAATCTTGATCGTATAAATAAACATTTACATATATGGCATGGTCCCTGATTTCAGGGGGTATTATGGGCTGAATTATGTCTCCCCAAATTCATATGTTGATATCCTAACCCCCAGAACCTCAGAATGTGACTGCATTTGGAGACGGGCATTAAAGAGGTGACTAAGTTAGAACGAGGCCATAAGGCAGGGGCCCTGATCCCATGTGATAGCTGTTTTTACGAGAGGAGGAGATGAGGACACAGACACCCACAGAGGGAAGACCGTGTGAAGATGAGGAGGATGCAACCTGGACCACCCTCAAACCAAGAGGAGAGGCCTAGAGAGAAACCAACCCTGCCAACACGTTGATCTCCAACTACTAGCCTTCAGGACTATGAGAAAATAAATTCCTGTTCTTTAATCCACCCATCCTGTGGTACTTTGTTATCACGACTCTAGCAAACTAATACAGGGGATTTATCAGAAATCCTTTTTTTTTGTTTAGACATGGGATCTTGCTGTATTGCCCAGGCTGGAGTGCAGTGGCTCAATAAGAGCTCATTGCAACCTCCAACTCCTGGGCTCAAGCGATCCTCCTGCCTCAGCCTCCCAAAGTTATGAGATTACAGGGGTGAGTCACCACACCTGGCCAGAGACCCTTTTTGTTTTTTATCATTGTCATTCCCTATAGCCTTGTTGCCTTCCACAGTCTCAATTAGGGCATCATCTGTGGCCACGGGCAAGTGGGTTCTCTTCCCAAGGTCTCCTCGGCCTCTCACCTGCCCTTGCATGCTGACACTGAGTGGGAGTTACATCTCTTCTGGCTTCTGTCACTTTCCCAATGAGGAGGTTATTCCCTGGAGGCCACATCAGGCCCTCTGTTCTTGATCAGAGTCCCCAGGGCTACATCTATACTAATGCAAGTCCCTGATTCTCTCAACAGATGAATATTGACAGGTGATTTCTCCGACCTTGCACCCTACCGCTGCCGGCACCCCTCCACCTTCCTTCCTGGAGCTACTCCGTCCTCAGGCTGAGCACCCTCCCTGAGCTGTACCTGCCTGGAGTCTGAGACATTTTTCAGCTTCTCCCCCTGGTCTCCAGCCACCAGCCTGCTACTAACACATGCTTAGCTAATGATGCTTTGGGCCAAAAACCGAACATTCTGGGCTTCTTCTGTTGAATTACAATCCCTGCCACACCTCTTATTGTTCTTTTTAGCTAGCCATTGTCTTCAAATATCTGTCTGGTAGAAGATAAACTTTCTGTGTCACTCTAGAGGGTGGCATTGGGACCTGCAAGCAGAAATTATGGGAAGGCAGCTGTTCCTTCCGTAAAAGGGTAGAGGTGTTAGCACTTACAGCTGACAATGGAATGATTGTTCTTAGAAGTCAACGAGCAGAGGCAGGATGGCTGTTTCTCCTCTTTTTCTCCTTTCTCCTGTTTTCTCTTCCCCGTCTTCCTGCTGTGTGCTCTCTGCTGGGGGCAGCAGCACATCGCTCCTCCTGTCCATCAGGGTGTCTAGGGTTCCCCTTGATCCCATCTCTCCTTCTATGCCACACCCACCGCTTGGTTTGGGCCCCAACTTCATTCACCTGGTCTCCATCTCCTCTTCTCACCCTCGCCTTGGGCATCACCATCTCCTCCCTGGAGTGGGGCATCTGACTCTCCACCGGCCTCCCCACACACCCAGCTCATCCCCACACTGCACCCCAGTGGCCTTTCCAAAACTCAGATTCACGTCAGACCTTCCTTTGGGCCACTTCTTTAGCTGTTATCTCTCAGCATCACACGCACCGTCTAGACTCGGCTTTGTGGGGCTGGGGCTGGGGCTCTGCACGTCACATTCCAGCTGTGCCAGCAGCACCCGGGAGGCTCTGCTGCTGCCATCAGCCTTGCCCACGCAGTGGCCCTGCACCCCTTGGCAGCAGATGGCCAAGCCGCTGGCTTCTCTTGACACTCTCAGGCTACACTGGCACATGCCTCCCAAGACATCAGCACTAGCTGAGCAACACCCCCTCCTTGGGGTGCCCCTCCGTGTACCCTTCCTCTGAGCCTCTGGGCTCTCATCAATCACCTCTTTTCTTTGTTTCCCAAGCCCTGTGGCTGGAGGCCACTTTCTGCAGTTATTATCTTTGGGTTCCCTTTAGCATATGGGCAACTAATTCCCTATATTAAATTCCTTCCTTCGAAATACCTAGTGGGAGTCTATGGTCTTCCCAACAGACCCTACAGAGAACCCTCCAGGTAAAGCTTCAATCTCTTCTCATGGTGCTCTGGGCCGGTCCTGACTGGTCCCAGCCTGTGCATCTGTTGGTCCAGGTGGCATGCTGGGCTCCAGCCTTGCTGACCTCGCTGCACGTGGCTGCAGCTCTGCCCTGCAGTGCAGGGCACGGCTTCGTGCGCTGTCTGTCTGGAATGCTGCTCCATGCCCTGCCTTGTTCCTGCAGCTCAGTGCAAGCCTCTGCTCCTCTAGAAGCTTTGCTTCTCCCGCTGCCCTATCTGCTGCACAGCTGGGTAAAATGCCCCTTCTCTGCATCCCCTGCCACCTGCGTTTCCTCCATCATGGTACTCACAGCACTGCCTCGGAATGGCGGCTGATGTTTCTGTATCTCCCAATGGGGAGCATGAGCTCTGTCTCTTCCCCCACTCCCTTTGTCATTCCATGACATTCTTCCTCTTATCTGTGCTCGAGAAATATTTCTAGATGGAAGGAGGAAAGAAAGGAGAGAGAGGGTTCTTGTGTCTTAAAGTCTTCTATGCCACCAGTACACGCTTCTGACCAAAAAGTGGGGTGGGGCCTTCCTCTGCTCTGGAATGGAGGGATGGTTAGAACATCACGCCATGGTGAGAACGGTTTTCTGGCTGAGATGGACGTGAGTGGCTGGCTCAGTTGGTTCTACGCAGCAGTGACAATGAAAACAGCTTCTCAAGGGCAGCAGGTAACCCGAACGTGAGCCTGCTGGAAGTGCAGGGCTGGGCCGGGCAGGGAAGGACGTCACTGGGTCTGGCGCGGTGGCCCAGCAACAGGAGTCCTGCTCACAGTGAGCAAGGCTGTCCTGACGGGAGAGGAGAAAATGATCCTGGGGTCTGGGAAGCCATCCCAGCCTGAAACAAAGGGAGGGAGGTTTGGAGAGACAAGGCAAGGACAAATCCCAGCTCCTTTCACCATGTGACAGCTGTCTCCTCCGCCCAAGCCATCACAAGGCAGAGTTAACGTGCCCAGCGCAGGGCTCTGACAATTACAGTTTCCACGGCGCCCTCCTGTCCACTTGCCTCTGCCTTCCCTTGGATTGAAAAATCACTTGACTTGTGTCTTACCTGTCCTAAGTAACACTTGGGAGAAGGGCTTTTCCTTTCTGGGATTCTGCGCATGGGTGTGAAATGTCTGACGTGCCCGAGTGCTCGATGTTTGTGAAGAAGCTCACAAGAAGCAAGAGAACAAGGAAAGTATTTCTGAGGTTTTCTGCCCTGAGTAGACAGGAGAAAGGAGGCCCAGGGATGTGCAGGGCTGTGTGCCCAGCGGCCAAGCCAGGACAGGGGCCCAGGACTCCCGGGCTCCTGGCCCAGGGTTCTTGCTTTATAATCCGATGCTTCTCTTTGATTCATCAAAAAAAAAAGAAGAAGAATTTGTTATTACCCCTGCTGCTCCTAGTGGCAGGTTCAATATCCCTTTACCAGGTGAATTATTTATACCGAAATGTGTTCCTGCGAGGGCACCGTGAAGCCCAATAAGCCGGAAGCATGATTTAATTTATTACTGCCTGACTCTCCGACTGCTGCTGGGCCTGCCACGACCGTTTTTTAATGCCACGTTGCAAGCGCGATGCTCTGCTTGGGCCGGGGCAGCAGCCTTTGCGGAGCACCGCGTGCATTGCACAGGCCCAGGGAGGCGCCATCGCACCGGGCCCCCGGAGTGGCTCTCCCCAGCAGCCACACCACCTGCCCCTGTCCCCTCTGACCTGCTCAGTAGGACCCGCTAACGCAGACGGAACACACCTGGTGCCCAGCACCACGCTGGGTGCTTTGCAGAGGCGACCTCGTTTTACCTTCCCAACAACCCAGCGGGGTAAGTGACACCCTGGTCTACCTGGTCTCCAGCTGGGGACCCACAGGCTCAGGTGGGCAAGCCCTGGCAGCAAACGTGCAGCAGCGCCAGACCCGCTGTCTGACTCCAGCGCCCCCTGCTGGCTCCAGCTGGCGCAGCGAAGAGCAGGAGCCCTTCCTTGGGGAGCCACTTAACCCCGTCATGGATTTCCTTATCTGTAAAGTGGGACATCGTGCGGATGAAATAAAGGCCAGAGCGAGGTGCTCAGGGCAGTTCATAGTAAGTGCCTGATTTCAGTGATGCTGCCTCTGAACCACGGGCCAGGTGTCTCGATGGTCATGTCCCTGAAAGCTACCTTAGCCTCATTCACGAAAGTGCCTGAGGTCTGAAGGGGAACCCAGAGCCCAGAATCAGGTTTCTAGTCATCACTCTATTATCCATTAGCCATGTCGTTGAACCCTTCCAGGCCTCAGTTTTTGTATCTGTCAAATGGGGGCAATGATCCCCATCCAGTTTGCTTCACAAGAAATGAAAGCCGAACAGTGTTAAACTCTGATTATGTGACGATGGTGACAAAGAGTGAACCCACAATTCCCTGTGGGCAGCCCCTGGCCCTACCTGTGCTGTCTGCAGTTGCTCAGGGACCCCAGGTGCCCAGAGCCACAGCTGCATCGGGCATCTGAGGACACCCAGCCGCCTGCCAGGCTTTGCACTTGGGCCTGAATCAGCCGATTCTGCATGTCCCCTACGTTGAACCGATGACGCGTAAGTGTGGGAGGGAGACTGATCTGCCCTTGGCCTAGCAGGGCCCTCTTCCCTCCCATCTTGACCTCTGCTTTCCGCGCTCAGCCGCCAAGGTCAACTCAAGTGCAGAAGATGTGTGGGGCCCTCGTCTGAGCTCCCACATGCCTGGTGGGATGCTTCAGGGTCAGTCAAGAGTTAGGCGCAGGAAAGGCCACCGTGCCAGCAAGCCACCACACGGCCAGGAAGTGCCTCCCCTCCCAGGCAGGTGTCGGCAGCAGCCGGGCTTTCCTCTTCAGTGTCCCCCCGACATGGGGCCAACTCTTGAGACTTCAGGTGGGACACGGAGGGGCTGGCTACATGTATTCTTCCTGGCAGCCACCAACCAAGCCCTTTTGTTTCCCTGACACGGACAGAACTTGTCCTCTCAAACTCTCCCCCATGGAGGACCAGCCTTGGCTATAACTCGGCTCTCCTTGGAGAAGGACATATGACGTCCTCTGACCTCACCCATGGGGAACAGGCGCAGCGCAGGAGACGCGCAGAGGAGGAGCTTGGGTATCAGGAGTAGCCAGTGCCTTTACCAAGGAGAACTCATACTCCTAACATCCAACGCCTGGAAAGGGGATGCTCCTTTAACCAGTGACCAAACATAAAAGGTCCTATCTTAGCCAGGTGGCACTCGACCCTCTCTGTATGTAGGTTTCACATGGAGAGCTTATAAATAACAACAACCAGCCCAAAAAAAGTCTCTGGGGTGGAGCCCGGGCGTGTTTTACGGCTTCCAGATGATTCTGATACACGGTAAGATTGATGCTCATTTTTGAATGCCGTGGTCCCTTTCTCACCTCCCTGAGCTGGGCAAGAATTTGTCCAGCAAGGATCCTAGGAGCATGGGCACACATCCC
>CAUYPO010054205.1:0-19781 GCA_963574435.1 Cheirogaleus major | reverse complement strand
GACTCCATCGCAAAGCCGGCTCTACCGTGCTGGTGAGTTGGGGCTGTCAGCACCTTCTCCTGGGCTTCGTCCTAGCAGTCTGAGCAGCCTTTCCCAGTCTGTGGTGTTGGGTCCCCCTTCTCTCCCTGTCTTTTTTTTTTTTAGAGATGGGGTCTTGCTCTTGCTCAGGCTGGTCTCGGACTCCTGAGCTCAAACAGTCCTCCCGCCTCGGCCTCCCAGAGATAGGATTACAGGCGTGAGCCACCGCGCCTGGCCCTGTATCTGTCTTAATGCCCTAGGGCTGCCGTAACAAAGTACCATGAGCTGGGTAGCTTGAAACAAGAGAAATTGATTCTCTCACAGCTCTGGAGTCCAGAAGTCTGGAATCAAGGTGTTCTCAGGGTCTTGTTGCCTCTGAGACTCTGGGTTGAATCCATCCTTGCCTCTTCCGAGCTTCTGGTGGTAGCTGTTCACTCTTGGCATTCCTTGGCTTGCAGCTGCCGTCACTCCGGTCTCTGCCTCCAGCTTCCCCTGGCCTTCTCCTCCTTGTGTGTGTCTCTGTCCTCTTCTAATAAGGACATCAGTTATATTGGATTAGAGCCCACCCTAATGGCCTCATCTTGCCTTGGTTATATCTGCAAAGACCCTATTCCAAAATAAGATCACATTCACAAGTGCAGGGGGTTAGGACTCCAACATAGCTTTTCTGGGGAACACAGTTCAATCAATAACAGTCCTCAACTGGAGCGTCCGAGGCTCAAATCCTAAGACCTGTATTTGTCCCCAAAATGAACCTGTCCACTCTCATGACTTTCAATAGCGTTAATACTCTGGCAACTCCCAAATGTCTTATTCCCAGCCCTGATCTCTCTTGAAAAGGACACTCCTTATGTGAAAACTTCACTTTGGATGTCCACTTGGCATCTCAAATGTCACATGTTTAAAATAGACCTCTTGATGGTTTTTCCCCCAAACTGCATCCTCTAACTCTCCAGTCTTCCCCGTCTGAATGAATGGCACTACCCACATGCTTAACCCTCGACATCCCAACGGCCAGCAAGTTTGATCAAGTTTTCCTTCCAAAATGTTTTTCTAATACATTTGCTTCTTTCCATCTTTGCTCCAAGGCCCTGGTCAAACACACATCCTCTCTTGCCTGGACTGCAGCAGCTGTTTACCTGGTCTCTTTATACTCCCTCTTGCTCACCTATAATCCATTCTCCACGTAGAAGCCAAAGTTATGTAAATCAGATTATCATGCTGCCCTACTTAAAAGCATTCTATTAATTTCTACAAGAACTCTCAGGACCTGGCCCCTGGGGATGCCTCCTACCTTTCTCCCGCTCATTCCATGGCCTCCACCCACAATGGCCTTCATCGAACACAGAAAACTCTTTCCTATCTCTGCACCTCTGCATATTCTGTTCCCTCCGCTTGGAACACCCTTCCCCCAGGTTTAGCATGACTGGCTCCGTTCTTCAAGTCCCTACTCAAATGTTACTTCCTCAGAGACCTTAACTAGACACACTTTCTAAATGTCTCCTCTCTCATTGTTTTTTTTTTTTTCATAGCACCTGTTTTTCCTTCTTTGCACTATCTGTAAATATGTTATCTATTGCTCATCTATTTCTGACTTTCCTCCTAGAATTAACCAACACAAGGGGAGGTACCATGCTTATTTTGCCCATCAACGAAGCCTTGCCGCTTGGCCGACTGCCAGGCACACCATAGTCACTCAGAAAATGTTAAATGAACGCGGAGTGCTAGAGTCCGACGTTCCTGGGGTCCGAGAAGGGAAGGGCAGGAACCTGGACTCCTGGGTCCCCGCGGAAAGGATGAGTCAGGGGCTTAGGAAACTTGGGTCCAGCCCTGGCTCCTGCTCCCCTTCTCTTTTTCTCTTCCAGGACCCTCCCTGGGCCCCGGGGCCATCGCTGGCATCGTTCTGGGCTCCCTACTGGGGCTGGCTCTGCTGGCCGCGCTTCTTCTCCTGTGCATCTGCTGCCTGAGCCGCTTTCGGGGTGAGTGATGGGCGGCCAGCTGGGTGGTCCCTAGAAAGAAGCCCATAGGAGACCTGGCTGAACCAATCAACGCAGTCGCAGGTCAAACTTCCCTCCTTCCTACCTCCAAATCAGCCTATGGGAGCAAGACTCCACCACTCAGACCAGTTTCCCTTGCCATTGGCTGGGTCGGCATGTTGGAGCAGCCAATCACACGTTCCTGTTTCTCTTTCTTTTCTCTCTGTCTCAGGAAAGACTCTTAAGAAGAAGAAGCATCCCCCCACTTTGGCCTGTGCCGTGGTCCCACCAGAAGAGAAATGGCAGAGTGCGGCCCCAGCGCAGCCCTCATGGCCTCTGCCCCTCAGAGTTCCGCGGGAGGACCCTGGCCCAGCCCAGCCCCACCAAGGGAGTGTGAGTGGCCTCGAGGCGGGACTTTTTTGTCTTATAGTCAGGGAGAGGAGATGGTTTCCATTCTCTCCCTCCGGTTTTACTTGTTAGTTTACAAAATTGGTACAACCTTATTCTTTTTTCAAATACCTAAGTTAGATAGGACTTTTTTGCCCAACTTTCACGTATGTTAAAAGAAGAGCGAATTCCAGTTTCTCCTCCAAAGGAGGGTGAGATAGAACCTACTTTTTTCTTTTGCATAAAAATTGAACAAGACTTACATTTTCTCTCCGAGGTGGGATAGAATTTGCTCATTCCCCCATAAAAGTTGGGTTGTTGCATGACTTGGCTTCCCCAAGGGTGGCCAGACTTCTCCACCCCGCCCCCCTACCTGCAAACGGAGAGAACCCAGCTAATTTCTACACTTGATCTTAGCCAAAAGGCCGAGAAGCGATTAGAACCCAGCTAATTTCTAAAAGGTTCGAGAAGAGCCGGAAAAGGTCAGGTGGGCGAGTCATGCCGCTCCCAGGGTCCCTCCTGAGTTCCCCACCGCCGGCTTCTCTCTTCCAGGCCACAGGCCCCAGTGCAGTCGTCTCTTCAGCTGTGGGCACAAAAACTGTTCGGGCAGCCACACAGGTGTGATCAGAGCGGTGTCCTACCCCGCACAGGGCGTTTTAGGGCAGAACTTCCTGTTTTGCCCCAGCAGAAGGCAGGGCCCGCTGTGACTGAGGGTTGGACCCTGAAAATGGGACTTCCTGCCTCCCTGTGTCGCCGCAGAAGACTTTACCTGTGTTCCTGCAACTGAGGAGATGTGACTCTTAGGCTAGGAGAGATTCCTGCTGATCTGACAGTGTGGCTGTCACAACCGAGGCTTTGCGGCAGACAGGCAAGGCTTGCCGTGTGGCTCCGAGCCGGACAGGGGGCCTGGCCACGTTCTCTGAAAAGGTCCCCCTACATTCATTTTGCCTCCTCCAGGCCACACCCCAACCAGCTCCCAGCTTCTTCATCTTAAAACGGTATTGCCCTTCAGATATCAAAACAGCTCATTGTGAACTTCAAAGCCCTGTGGTTTGTCCTCTGTCAGCCTTCCAGACCTCCCCTCCCAAGACTGTCCCTGCTCCCCGATCCAGCACAGACGTCTCTCAGCCACACTTTGCTTTGCCTCCGGGCGTTCGTCCCTAGAGTTTTATCTACTTGGAACACTTCGTTTTCCCCATGTTGTTCATTTCTCAAGTCTAAGGGTAACTATGGCCATCAAGGAAGACATTCCCTTACCCTTCCCATGGTCATGGGCAAAGTCTCAGAGTCCCTGAACTTGCCCCTCTTCATATATAAACACATAGTTATTTGTGTAGCCTCAGATGCCCTCTAAAGTGAGAGCTTCACAAAGGCAGAGACTGAGCCATTATCCCACTGAACACAGAGCCTGGCACACAGCAGGCAATCAATAAATATTTGTTGACCAGTCAAATGTCTTGGTGCCACTGGAGGGTTGGGCTTGCTGCTGCTCTCCCCAGCATACGTCTTTCTTTTTCAACTGGGTTTCCCCCTGAGAATTTGGGGAGTGCATCCATGAGGATTCTTTTGGCTGCAAGTAACAAAACAAATGGTGGCAAGAAAAATGGAGGTGGGTGGTTTCAGGCTGGCTCAGCAACTCAGACACCACATCAAGGACATGGGCCCAGTTTCATCCTTCTGCTTTGCCACCATCAGTGGGGTGGCATGTTGTCTCTTTGTGTATTGCCTCATGTAGCAAAGCAACTGCTGCAGCTCCAGTCATCACATCTTCACAAAACTGTATCCACAGATAAAAGAAAGGGGGCAGGTCTCCCTTTCCACACATCTCCCTTCCTCCTTTCCTCCCTCATGAGTGGGGTGGGTGGGAGGAAACTTTCCTGGAAGTCTACCAGCAAACTTCCTTTTATATCTTTTTGGCCAAAACTGGCCACATAGCTGCAAAGGAAGCTGGGAAAACAGATATCTCAGCCTGTATCATGGCAAGTGAGTCTGCCAGCAAAGAAGAAAAGGGAAGCAAAGAACTAAAGTGTAGGCAACCAGTATCTGTCTCAGGGAAGGAAAGGGTACGAGGACTTCTGGTTAATGGTTGGGGTAGAAAAGGCCATGCAAGCCCTTGATCCTTTTTGAAAGGTGAGGGCTGGGATGTTGGGGGCCTGCCTGGGCCTTCTATATATTAGGGTTTTCATTTCCTTCTTGCTCACTAGAGAGAGAAAACCTAACGAAAATTGCCATAAATATACTTAATAAGGGGACCTTATTGCTTATATAAATGAAGGTGGGCATCAGGTAAGTTTTGATCCAGCTGCTCAAGTGATGTGATCATGGACTCTATTTCTCTAGACCTCCCACCCTGCGTTCCATAGTGTTTCCATCATTCTCAGGCTCCACGTGTTGTCTTCTCCACCACGGCTTTCCCCGCAGACCCAAGATCTCTCCCTGAGATGGAGAAGAGCAACCCTACAGACTAGACCTCAAATCATTAAGCCACATTATCCAGTGGAAGAGCATCCCTTCCCGTGAACCCACACACTGTCGCATTTCCCCTAGTGGGTCACGGCCCATCTCTGAACTGATCACAGTGGGAAATGAGCCGTGCTAAGTGGCTTAAGCCAGTCAGGGCCCACCTCTGAACCAGGTCAATTCCAACTCTGCCGGAGAAAGGAGAGGGTAGGAGTGATCACCACAAATGATCCTTTGCCCTTGAAATCCCTAATGACACTGATGGCTGCAGGCAGAGACTTTGGAAAAAGGCGTTTATTGGTGTGGTGGTCTCAACACTCCCCATGAATTGGAACACACGGCCCCCAGGGCCCCCCACCCCCTCCCCTGCACCCCTCCCCTACCCCACCCTGTCCCCTGGACCCTGGGAATGGAAGACAATGTGGGATGGGGCCCATGCCCCCGTCTGAGGTACAGTCACTGCCCCTTGCCCTCTGCCCTTGCTCTGCCCTCTTCTCCACCAAGCTCTGGGTGGTGTGGGTTGGGGTGGGTGTTTCTAGAGCGGGTCTCCTGGGAGTCGGAGCTGGTGACATGGCATCTTGGTCTGGGCTCAGGATGTCTGTGTGAGGCCTCTCTCTCCCCTGCTTTGCGTGGTGCAGTGTGCCAGGGTGGAGCATTCCTACAATCGGAGCTGAGGCTACAGCCTCTCAGGGACCCTTCCTGACAACAGTCGCCCACCCTGGGGGAACTACAGCTAGTCACCAGCTACACAACAGCCGGAGCCAGGGGGCTATTGCTGGTCACGGTCGCTGGTGTGTGTGTGTGTCTGAATGTGTGTGAGGGCGGCCAGGTAGCCTTTGGGAGGTACAGTGGCAGAGAGGCTGGGGAGCGGCAGAACAGCGAGCCGCACCTGTGGGCCAGCTGCAGGGGTCCTGGGGGCAGCTGGTTGATGCCACAGGTGGCCAAGGAGAGTGGCAGCGGGGACAGGGCAAAGCACTGAGACAGACAGGCGACTACTGCCACCAGCCTGACAGTTGGATGGAAGCACCGATTGGCCCAGGAGAGGGCCAGAAAGTCCAGGTGGGGAGGGACAGGGCAAGTGGGAAGGTCTCAGGCCACTGAGCCAGCGATGGGGCCTCTGGCTCCAGGCAGCTGGTAGTTGACAGCAGGGAGGCCCAGAGCCCAGATGGACGTCCCCCTCTTATTCACAAAGGCTGAAGGACAGCTTGACAAGTGAGTGCCACACCTGGTGCCCACTCCCAGCTTGCCCAGGAGACACCCTTTGGACAGGGAGGGTGGGCAGTGTGCGTGCATATGCTGGGCAGCGGACAGCCTGGCGAGCCTGCCACAGCTCCCACGCAGAGCCCCGTACCTACCTCCAGCCAGAGGGGAGGGGCAGCTGGGGTGGGGACAGTGGACATGGGGGTGTCAGGGGAGGGAGGACAGCCGAGTCCCCTCCCCCAGCCCACCCCCCACACACATGTACACACACATGCAGGTGCACACTCACACACACACCCACACCCACCCGAGCCTGTTTACAGCCTGAGCTAAGAGAGGGGGATGGGGTGGTGGGGGTGGGTCACAATCGGAAACGTGAACAGGTGGCGACAATGGCTGCAGAAAGATGCATAATTTTGCGTTATCCCTCACAGTGATGGGTTCTCTAAAGATCTTTCCTCCTCCTCCTCCTCCTCCTCTCCTCTTCCTCTCCTCTTCCTTGGTGGCCGAGAGCTCTTCCGCTCCCCTCCCCTCGAGACCCACGGCTCTGGCTCCCCCTTCCTCTTGCTCTTGGCCCAAGGCCACCTGCAGGGGGAGGCGGGCTGCCCGGTTGCGCCTACATTCTCCACCACAGCCAGCCCAGGGCGGAGAGGAGGGTCAGGGGCCCTGGGGGCCTGGGGGCCGAGTTCTCCAGGGATCCTGGGCCTGGGGGAAGAGAAAGAGTTATAGGGGGGTCTGGGTGGGGATGCCCCATGTGTGTCTCTCCCTGACACCGTGCCTGTCTTGAGCCTACTTCCTTAGGGGCCCTTCTGGGTCCCTCACTCCCTGTGCCTGCTTTTCTGACTCTGTTTGGAGTCTGAGCACCCTCTCAAGTCTTGTCCGCTTCTTTCTCACGGTCTTATCCTGGGACGCTCGGCTTCTGTCTCGTCTACAACTGGCTGCTCTCTGGACCCTCCCCTCATCCCCCACTGGCTACGGTCCCCTCCCCGGCCCCGTCACTATTACTTCGATACTACACCCCCATGCACCCAGCGCTCAAGCGCACACCTCACAGTCACCTCTGACTCAACGTCCCTCTCCCTTCAGCCTTCCACATCCAGTCCAATGACTTAACCCTCTGGGCTCCACTCCAAAGCATCTCCAATACCGACTCCGTGCCATCCACGGTCACTCCTGGCTGGGGTTGCCACAGCAGCCTCCTCCCTGGTCTCCCCGCCTCCACTTTGCTCTCTCCCATCCGTCAAACAGCAGTCGAAGTCATTCTTTTCAGAAGCATCAACAACATGTCCCTGCCCTGCTTAATCAATGCCAGCCGCGTCGCCCCACAGCAGAAGAGACTCCAAACTCCGCATGGAGGCCCGCGAGACCCTGGCCCGCTGTAGCAGGCACGCCGGCCTCCTTGCTGCGCCTCCGCCTGCGAAGCGCCTCCCCAAGATCTTGGCAGCGCCGACGTCCTGCCACTCGGGGTCTCAGTTTAGACGGAACCCCCTCCAGGAAGCCTTCTCTGGTGAGCCGCTCCAATAGCCACCGCCCCCAGTCCCGTCTGTTGTCGATTGTCTCCCCAGCCCTTATCGGCACGCAACGTCACTTTTTGTGCATGTACGTGTTTGCCTATTTATCTAGGTATCCTCTGGTCTATTGCTTTTGTACGGCTGCTAGACCGTAAGCTTGGCGAGTTCCCGAACCTTGTTTCTTTTGTGCGCTGCCGTGTCAGCCACGCCCAACGCCCCTGGCCCTTAGTGGGCGCTCAGTCGCGTTGCTTTGGAGTCTCCGCTGCTGCCTCTTTCCTAAGCTCGGGGTCAGTCGGGCGGGGGCAGGGGCGATCCCCGAGTCTCCGCCTCCCTAAGCCTCGCCCCCGGCCCCCCCCGCCCCGCCCCTGGTCCCCCCCGCGCCCCCCCCACCGGTCCCGCCGCAGCGCGCAGACGCACGCAGGAGCCGCATGGAGGCGCTGGACGCTCCGAGCCGGTTGGCCGCGCGACACGTGTAGTTGCCGTAGTGCCGGGCGCTCACGTTGGCGAAGAGAAGCATCGAGCGGGTGCGCTCCGTCTGCACCTTCAGGCCCTCGGCCGCGCCGCTGCTCAGCCTGCCGGGGATCTGGGTCAGGGCTGGCCGCGAGGCGGGCCCGGGACCCCCGCCGGACGCACGGCCCAGTCTCGCGACTCTCAGGCTCCTGCCTTCCCCGGAGACCCAGCATTCGGCCCCCTGCCCCAGCGACCCCTCGCCTCGGTGCTAGCTCCTCATGGGTCCCGGGGCACCCCGGCCCCGCCCTCTCCGGGCACCCTGGCCCCTCGGGGACACTGGCCTCTTCCGGGGCGCGCGCTTAATGGCTGGGAGCTCCCCAGCCACAACGGTCTCCTGAACCTTGCCCGCCAGGTCCTCAGCTTCGACCCCCAGATCCGGAGACCTCCCTGGATAGCCGGGGAGACCGGGCTCCAGCATCACAACCCGGCACCCAAGTCGGCTCCCTGGGGTCCGACAGGTGCTAGAAGCTGGCTACCCCTGCCTTCGGGATCCAGGGCTGGCTCGCTTCCGCCAGGGTCACCCCCGCCCCGCAATCCGAGGGACCACGGACCTCCCTCTGGCCCCTCCCCACAGCCCGTCCGCCCCGGTGCTGTCCTCACAGTCTGTCTTCCTTGTACCACTGGAAATCCGCCGGCGGCACCGCCATGGCCTCGCAGCGCAGGAGGGCGGCCCGGCCCAGGGCGGTGCGGGCGCTGGTCACGTCCGTGATGGTCGGAGGATCTGCCGAGGGGGAAGGGTCAGCGAATCCTCCAAGCCACGCGGGGACTAGGGGTCCCGCCCCTACCCCACCCCCCCAGAACCAGGAGTCCTGCCCCGGCTTCCTCCTCCATCAGACCCCTCCTCCCTAGGGACCCCGGGTCCGCTGCCCTTTCCTGCCCGGTGCCAGGGGGGCTCACAGTTGACTGTGACCAGCACACGGCGGCTGTCGGGCGCGGAGTTAACTCCGTTGTGAGTCACGCATTCGTACTCCCCGGCCTGGCCCCGCTGGATGTCGGAAATCTCGAGGATCTCGCCCTCTGAGGTGAAGCCCTCTGTCAGGGAGGGAGGAGGAGGGGGCGGGGCCAGACACAAACACTTAACACGGGACAACACGGGCACAACACGGACACACATCAGCGGGGCGGGCACAGCAGGGCCTGGAGTGCCCCGGGCCGATAGGAGTGCGGGGTGCGGGGCCTGGGATCTCTCCAGCTAAGGATGGGGGAAGGAGCTAGGATCTGGGGCTTAGTAACTGGAACCCAGGGAGGAGGGTCCTAGAATTTGGGGGTTCAGGAGATCCAGGGATCTGGGGTCTTGTGACCCAGATCATGGGGCTCAGAGGACCCAGTGGAGAGGAGGGTCCTAGGATTTGGGGTCTCAGAAGGATACAGCAAATACAGACTCAGTGAGGAGGGGCCTGGAGTTCTGGGATCTAGCTCATGGGGTCTGGGGATTGGGATCAGCATATCTGGGGGGTCTCATAACAGATCAGTGATCTCAGAAGACCCTCTGGGACTTAGGGCATCCAGGTTCCCTGGATCTGAGATCTAGTCATTGGGTTCTGGGGTCTCAGAAGATCCAGGGAACAGGATCCAGCGACTGGCACCATGGGGTCTCCCAAGACCCAGCGAGTGAGGATCCAGGGATTGGGGATCTGGTGGTGGAGGCCGAGGTAAAGGGTGGGTGAGTGATGTCCAGGACCCAGACTGTCATGTTCGGGCGCCTTGGATCTGTGTCTAGGGGTGGCCTTCAGCAGTGGTTCTCAGAGCTTGTTCAAACCGACTGTGGGGTGGGGGTGGAGGGAGCTTCTGGTTCAGCAAGTCTGAGCTGGGGCTTGAGAATTTGCGTTTCTGGCAAGTTCCCAGGAGATGCTGTTGCGGCTGGTCTGGACCCACACCGTGAGGCCTACTGGGCTGGGGCACCCAGCAGAAGGGAGTAGGGATGTGACCAGGGAAAGCAGCCTGGCTCGGGGCACCTGGTGGTAGGGATCTGAGTGCAGGAGAATCCTGTGTGTGCGCAGGCAGGGACCAGGGGTGCTGGGGTTGTGGGGGGAAGCTGGGGCTTGGCAGGAGATTGGGAGGCCATGGCCCAGGGCTGGGACGGCACACGGGAAGCCAGTGGTGGAGTCTGGTGATGAAATAGCTGGGAGCAGGGTGGGAGGGCGACATCAAGTGCCCAGAAGGGTTGGGGGATCGGAAGTGATGGGAAGGGGGATCTTGGAAAGTGGCTCGGGGTTTGGGAATGGAGGGGGCCACACCGTGGAGCCGGGGAAGGGGCTTTCAGCCTGGGGTGGGGTCCTCACCTCGGAGCTGCCTCCAGGTGACCGTGGGCTCCGGCCGCCCCACAGCCAGGCAGAGCAGGTTCACGTTTGCCCCCTCATTCACTGTCACAGGCGAGGAGATGTTCACGATGCGGGCAGGGACTGCGGGCGGGGACAGGGCAGGGGGAGGCTGGGCATGGACGCCGAGGGCCGGGGCCTCCTCCCTCAGACCGGGGCCCACTGCCATTCCGTCTGTCTTTCCGTGAGAACCCTCTGCGCTTTTGTCCCCAGTGTCTGTCTGCACCTGGCGCCTCGTCTGATGGCTGGTCTTCCGGGTCTCCGTGTCTCTCTCCGCCTTCGTCCTAACTTAGTTTCTCTGTCTTCTGGCCTGAATTCCCCTCTCCCTGCCTCTATGTGTATTATTATCACTTTCGATTAATTTCTTTAGCAAATACCCATATGGTACTTCCTGTGTGGTAGATTCTGTTTTAAGTGCTTTACCCAGATCCACTCGTTACACCCTCGCTATCAGCCTCGGGGGGAGATATTACTACATTTCATCAATTCTAAGACATGTCTGTGCTTTTTCTTCCCTCTCTTTCTCACATTTGAACATTTCTCCAATCAGGATAGCTCTTCAGTGTAGGATGCCAGACACCAAGGTTTAATTAGCAGTTTTGTTTTTTTTCCCCTTTTGTAGCAGGGCATAAAGTAAAGGTGATGTCTTGGATTTGGTGACTGACTGCACCATCCTTGCAGACGAGGAGTCCGAGGACTCTGTGCCTGTTCAGGGTCCCTCGGCTGGTGGACAGTGGCACTGGGGTTGGGACCCAGGCGTCCTACCTCCTGAGTCGGTGCTTGTTGTGACCCCCGGGCTCTCTCCGCAGCTCTCTGCAGCTCTCTGGCTGGTCTCTGCCCTCCAGACCACTTCTGCTGCCATGCAGGCAGGCTCCTGAGCACTGTCCCTGGCCTTCCCTCTGCCCCTCCCCGCCCCTCAGCTTTCCAGCCCATCGGTCCCCTCTGGATTCTGGTGCTCCCAGCCACCGGGGCTTTCCTCTGCACTCTTGGCCACTGTTTCTTTTCTGGTACTAGCCCTGTGCCCAGTGACGGTCTCAGCTCAAATGTCACGTCTGGGAAGCCCTCCCTGAGCTCTCCTTGGAAAATCAGCTCCCCAGGGGCAGGGCCAGGCTGCCTTGTACCTTCTGTACCCCCAGTGCCTGGAACAATGCCTGCACATAGTAGGCGCTCAATAAATGGGGCTGAGCGAATGACTATGGTCTTCCCCTGAGCAACCGCACACCCCTGTAGCTTTCCTGCCCTAGAAATGATCACGCTGAAGTGTCACCATCTGTGTGACTGTCCCCCTCCTACTGGGCTGGATCCCTGAGGGCGGGGTCGCATCTGTCTCCCCAAGACTGGGGAGCGGCACTTGGTGAGCAGATGCCGGGCAGGTGGGCAAGTCAGAGGGAGCCCTCCGCCCTCCCCTGCGCTCTCCACCCCTGCACGCGGCCAGGGCCCCAGCCGGGCTCACCATGGACGATGAGGTAGACCTGAGTGGTGTACGGCTGGTGGCGGGTCTGGAAGGAGCAGGTATAGAGGCCCTCGTCGCCGAGCCCCACCTCGGTGATGAGGATGGAGAACTCCTCGGGGGTGTTGATGAGCAGCCGCACCCGCGGGTCGCTGGTCCAGCGGTCGTTGCCCGCGTACAGGATGTTGGAGCGGTTCAGCCAGGCCACACGGGTCACGTGCTCGTCGATGAAGCAACTGCCAGAGAGGATGAGGGTAGAGGGTTTTTCCCCACCCATCCCAGCCCAGCCATCCAGGGTCCCCCATCGAGGGGGCAGGAGGGAGAAGGAGGCCCACGACATCTCCTGGTGCCACCACAACCCTGAGGTGGTGTTTACTGTGTCCACTAAACAGGGGGTAAACTGAGCCTCAGATAGGGAAAGCTGTGAGCCCAGTGCACACAGAATGATGGCAGATGGTTCCTGCAGGACTGTTTTATGTCAGAGGCCCAGAAAGAGTGGGGACACACACTCTGGGAGACAGCAATAGAGACGCAGAAGGAGGAGGACAGAGACCCAGACAGGGGGACTGAGACCAAGGCGGGGGGCACAGAGTCCTGGGGAGGGACAGAGACCCAGAGAGAGGGGGAGAGACTCAGAGAGAGGGGGAGAGACTCAGAGAGAGGGAGGCAGAGATGCATAAGGGGGGGACAGAGACCCGGAGAGGCCAGAGACTCAGAGAGAGGGGGACAGAGACCCAGAGGGGGAGGCAGAGACTCAGAGACAGGGGGACAGAGACCCAGAGGGGGAGGCAGAGACTCAGAGAGAGGGGGACAGAGACCTGGGGTGGGGGGCAGAGACTCAGAGACAGGGGGACAGAGACCCAAAGGGGGGAGGCAGAGACTCAGAGAGAGGCGGACAGAGACCCAGAGAGAGGAGGAGAGAGACCCAGAGGGGAGGGACAGAGACACAGAGAGAGGAGGGGAGAGACCCAGAGGGGAGGGACAGAGACCCAGAGAGAGGGGGACAGAGACCCAGAGGGGAGAGACAGAGACCCAGAGAGAGGGGGACAGAGACCCAGAGAGAGGGAGACAGAGACCCAGAGAGGGAGGCCGAGGTCCAGGAAACAGTAATCCTGGCTCTTGTTCATTAAGTAGTCACAGTATGCCACACTCTCTAAGCAGGGTGTGTGTACAGGCTCTTGGGTTCTTGCAGTGACCCGCATGGCAGCCACCCTCTACACCCCTGTGACAGGTGGGACTCTGAGGCCCAGGGGCCTTCGCACCCTGCCAGCCTGGCTCCTGACGGAGCCAAGCACTCCCATCCCGGGCTGTCCCTAAGGTCAGGACCCCCTCCCAGGAAGGTAAGGCTCTGCAAGGGGAAGGGGCAGGACCGCGGGACTTCGAGTCCCCACTGTGGGAGGTACCTGAGGGTGGCGTTGTCGCCTTCACACACCGTGTAGTTGTCGGCAGGAGAGTTGAACTCCAGGCTCTGCGACAGCAGCCCTGGGGAAGGGAGGGCGCGGCTCAGCCGTGGCAGCTCAGGCAGGGCCGGGCAGGGCAGAGACTGCACGTGTGCACACACACACCCTCGTGGACACAGACATCTGCACCCACCACCGCATGTATTCACTGGTGTTTTCAGAGGTACACACATGGCAGTCACAATCAGCAGACGCATGTGACACCCACCTTCCCATGGGCCCGAACTGACTCACAGACTGGGATAGGTAGGCTCATGCGGACACACAAACCTACACACCTCCAGAGACACAAATACAACACCCCAGTTGCAACACACAAACACGCAGTTAGATACATACACAGATGCATGTGTACACACACAGACACACATGTACACACACAGACACAGATATGTGTATACACACACGTGTACATGCATATACTTGCATACATAGACACACATGCACACACGTGCACACACAGACACGTGTGTATAAACACATAGACACACGTGCACATACATGACATAAGCACATAGACACATGTACACAGACACACAGATATGTGAGTATACAGGCACACATATGCACATAGATACATGTGTATCTAGAGCACATATAAATTCACAAAGTATACAGGGACCTACATATCAACATGCACAGAGTCAGTTACATAGATAAATATGCACACATATACACACATTTACAGATACATGATATATATGTACAGACACATGTACACAGATACATATGTACACAACACATACATCTGCACACATACATGCATACACACACATACACACAAATACAAATGTTCATAGGCGCACATAAATAATCACAGGTACAGTGTACAGACACACATGTACAAATGCACAGGAGTATACAGTATACAAACATACATGTACACATACTGAACATACACAGATTCAGACACATATCCACAGGTCCAGAGGTAACAGACACACAGGTGCACACAGGTGCACACATGTATACATACACATATTCATTCTGAAATATACACATTAGTTCAGACACATAACAGAGCCGGCTACATACAGATACTCAGATACTCAGCACAGACATATGTGTACACAGACATGAAGACACACAAATACAAATACATGTACACAGTCATGCACACGTACATGCACTCAGAACACATCTCTCACAGACACACAAATGCCCTACACAGACACACCGCGCCCATGCCCACCACACACTCCAGCGCAGCGCCGGGCCCCAGCACCCCCTCTCCTCATCTGTGTCTCTGTGCCCATGGCTGGCGGGCTGGCCCTGGGCCAGGCAGTGGGGGCTGGGCACACGGCGCAGCGGAGCGGGCACCAGGCAGAGTGGAGGGGCGGGAGGCCGGCTGGATGACCTTGGCCGGCTGGACTGGGAGGGCCCATGCGGGCCGCCCTGCCCCCATCCAGGGCCAGGAGCTAATTAATCTAATGAATTAATTGTCCGTGCCGGCCCGACGACTCCCGGGGGCCTCTCCATCAGCTGCTCCTCTGGATGGGGCCAGGACAGAGCCGGTTGCAGTGGGCTGGCCAGGCCCTGGGGTTTGGGGCTGGGCCCCACGGCCCCTCTCCCTGGGCTCCGCCAGAGCCACTGCTGGGCTTTGAAGAGAGAGGGGGCTCGCCCTCCCTGAACTGCACACAGTGGACGCTGCCACAAACAGCCTTGGGAACAGCAGGAGATGGCCCGGGCATGGATGATGGGCACACACACACGCACAGAGGCTTGGACAAGACAGACTTCCCCAGGCCAAGCAATGGTCGCCATACTGACTATGGCCTTGCCCAGAGAGACAGGTGCACGCCCGGCCCCATAGACACACACAGCCCGGCATAGGCGCCCAGCAGGTCGGTTAGAAAGGCGGCTCTGTCCCAGGGGCAGCCATATTGTCACACTCAGCCACAGATGGTCAGTCTCAGGCCAAACAACCATTGCACAGTGAGTCACCCCACCGTATGCAACCGGTTCCGCACGGTTCTGCCGACCCCAACGGCCGCTCACACACGGCTGCAAAGTCCGCAGGAGGCCACAGCTCTCCCCAGCGGGCCCCCCCCCCGCACTGGCCCAGTGCGTACCCCAATGCCAGCAGCCCAGGCACCACCCCCACTTTGGAGGGTCCTGAGTCAGACCTGCGCAAAACCACAGCCCATGCAACAAGACGGCGACACCATCACGCCCCTCCAACACAAGGGGGCTGCCCTGGGCCAAGAATCAGGTCACGTTGCCCCCTGTGATCAGATCATACCCGGCCACACACACGCTCAGGGAGTTGGAAAGTCACGTACAGAGACACACCTGGCGTTCAGTGCCGTATTCAGCGCTCTGTAGACAGGGTCACGTGTGAGTACCAAGATCCCTTCCTAGGCTGGTCCAGACAGACAGACAGCCACACACACACACACACACACACACACACACACACACACCCTAGGCCAGGGTTCCTAAACCTCCGCACCGCTGCCACTTGGGGTCGCTGTCCTGAGCTCTGCAGGACCTTGGCAGCATCCCTGGTCTGGACCTGCTCGATGCCAACAGCCCCCTCCCTCCACAGTGGCGACAACCAGAAAAGGCCTCCAGACATTGCCAGCAGCCCTCGGGGGCAAAATCACAGCCCCCACCCCACTGAGAGCCTTAGCCTAAAGGAACCAAGGCCTGTGGCTAAAGCAAGGGCAAGAGGGCGCTGTCCAAGGTGCCAACCCCCCACCCCAGGGCTCAGGGGACCCAGGAATGCTGTGCTCAGCTGGTGGCCTGAACTGGTGCCGCCCACAGGAACTGAGCACACACGCTGGGGTGGGGCGGCCCCTGCAGAGGCAGGTGGGACTCAACCACGCATCCTGGCAGACGTAACACACGCGCACACACACACACACACCGCTGGCCAGAGGGCTCTTCCCAACACTCAGAGCAGACTCTGCTCCTCCCCTGACTCCCCACGGCCTGCAGGACCCAGGCCCTGAGGCTTCAGCCCGGCACGTGCGTGGTCCAGCTCTGTGCGGCCCTCTTCACCCCATCAAACGCTTCTCCTCCAGGCCCCAGCATGGGGGACCCTCCCAGGGGGCCTACCCCAGTTGCCCATGTGAGCTGCTGCCTGCTCCCAGAGCTCGGATCAGGCGTGCCTTGGATCAGCATTCTCTGCCTCCCTGTCGGTCTTGGGGCCTGGCTTGCGGGCAGTTCAAGAGGGCCTTTGATTCCTGGTCTGTGTGTCTGCGAATTTGGATGTCACGTATATTGGGCTCACAAAGTCCCCAGCCTCTAGGAGTAGGAGGCCTGCTCCCTGCTGTGTGACCTTGGGCAAGCCCCTTTCCCTCTCTGGGCTTGGGGGTCAGGCTAGCCATTCATTTGTTCAGGACTGATCTTGGAGTCCATGATCCGTTCAGTCCCAGGGCCTGGCCCTGCCTCTGTTGCAGATCCAGGATCGTGTCTGCGTCTGCTTCCCTCCAGGGCAGGGCCTGGCCCACAGGAGGCCTCAAGGAATGTTTAACGCGTCAGTAAACAAGCTAGTGCACACGAGGTCCACCTGGAGAAATTCTGCCTGGAACGCTGACTTGATTCAGCAAAGCCCTCTGGGCCTGGCCTGTGTTCCCACGAGGCCTGGTCTACCTCCATTAGAACTCAGATTAATTATACTGTGGTGACCGTCTGGGTCTGGCTTCACCATCAGACTAGAAGTTTCTTGAAGGCAGAGCCTGGTTCTGCCTCAGGTGTGTCTCCAGCATCTCCCAGCATAGGGCCTGGCCCACCGGAGGCCTTGGGAACTATTTGTTGAATGAATGAAATACATGGATGCCCGTGACACTCCTCCAATTCTTGAACTCCTACTCATTCTTCAAGATCCCAGTGCAAATGCCCCTTCCTCCAGGAAGACCTCCCCGACTGTTCAAGGTAGAGTTCCCACCCCTTCTTCTGGGCATCCTTGGGCTGAGATGGTGTCCATGGTGCTTCTCTCACCTGACCTGGAGCTCTGTGAGGGCCTGTTACGTGGCCGTGTCCCCCAGGGCCAGGCCTACCTCACAGCTCTGAAGCGCATGTGGAAAGGGAATGGATGGTCCCCAGAGACCAGACAGTAAAGCCCTGCAGAGGCTGGGCTGGAAGATCAAATGTCTGTCCCACCACTTCCCGGCTGGGTGACCCCCTCCCCCCTGCCAGTCTGAGCCTCAGTTCCACCATCTATGGTGAAAAATAAGAGTTCTTCCTTCCAAGGATTTTTGAGGGGGAGTCCATGAGAATATGCAAGCAAAGCATTTAGCCCAGCGCTCGGCATGCAGGAAGGGCCAGTAAGCGCCAGCTGCTCCTGACAGCAGCTTCTTTCTAAAGAGACATCTACTGCTAGCCTTGGTTTGGCGTCAGTGGCCCTGGATGCTCGGCGGGGCCGGGTCTGGGTTGTGCAGATGCTCTGTAAGCATCTGCCCATAACACCAACCCGGCAAAACCAGGAGGCCGGCGGAATGGAGCGGGGTGGCCAGGTGGCCCACGTTCAAATCCCAGCTCTGCCACCAAGCTGCAGAGGTTACTTCACCTCTCTGGGACTCAGTTTTCCCACCTGTAAATGGGAATCCCTCATCTGGTTATGGGCAGGATCAAAAGAGGAAATCCAAGCAAAGGGTTTAGGACAGCGCCCGGCAGTCAGGTGCTCACAAACAGCTGTCTGTGGATGCCTGTGTAGCAGGCACCAGCCTGTGACCGGGAGGGAGGTGTCCCGTGGTGACTGGAGGGATGGCCCAGGTCCCTGTCCTCGTGGCATTTACAGCCCAGGCGAGTGGGCCTCGTACTTGTCTGATAAACTGTGGAATGAAGGTCGTAGGTGGGTGAGTTCCCTCGAGAGAGAGAGAGACCTCTAACTAGCTGGGTGACCTTGAGTGTGGGGTCAGAACCTCCTGCCACCCTGCAAAGGAACTGAGGCAACGCAGGGACCCTCCAAAAGGGGGGATGCTCTCAATCCACAGTCCTAGAAGCCACAGGTGGGGCCTGGGGCCCAGGAGTGTGTGTGAGCTTGTGCCGGTCACTCAGGGGGTTAGCATGGCCGGTTCAGGGGAGGGCAGGGGTTCAGGAGACCGGGTGGGGGGACAGAGGAGGGCTGTGTGGCTCAGGTGGGGAAGGACTGTGAAAACGGGCTGGGCCGGGCGTGGCTGGCATCCAGGAGCCTCCAGACTCGGAAGACTGAGGCTCTTGGCATCACGGATGCCCCGGGGGACTCCGGGCGCTGCGCCAAGAAGCCCGGGACTGGATGCTGCGTGCTGGCCTCCTCCTCTCTGCTGGTCCCAACTCAGGGCCTGCCTCTGCTGTTCCCCCGGGATCTTTTACAGGTTGACTTCTCGTCCTTCAGGTCTTAACTCCACTCTCACCTGCTCAGAGACGGCTTCCTCGATCACCTGAGCCCAAAGGGCCACGTCACTCTTACCCTCTTGACAATCTCATCACCCTCGGGAATGACACGTGGACTTGTTTGTTTGTCCTGTGAAAACGCAGCTTCAAGGGCAGGGGCTCCTCCTGGTTCACTCACCGCCCTGTATGTTTGCCACGTGAGCCACCCAAGCAGAGCCTGGCGGACTGGGCACGTGACAGTCCCGCCGAGAGCTGGTCGAGGCAGTACCAGGACTCAAACCCGGGGCCCCTGCCGGCTGCCATCACCCCACCAGCTGCCCAGGAAGCAAAGGGACCGCCCACCTCGTTGGCTGCTACTGAAGTTGCCATTTGATTTTGTTGAATTGTTTAAAAATATGACATTGTAGCACTTTTGTAAATGACTATGTCTGTGTGAGGGTGTGTGCTGGCATAAACGGTTTAGAAAAAGATTAAAGATAGATTAATATTTATGGATGCCAGAGAGCTATCGTTAAGTGGAAAAAGGCCAGTTGCAGAGAAATGGGCATATTCTGTTTCTATTTTGGGAAACAAACATCAACCAACAAACCAATCCTTTAATGACGTTAACCTCTGTGTGTCATGTCTGAGTCTGTGTAAGGGAGAGAAAGCTGTGCCAGGGCACGCTCCAGAGAGTGGGGTGAGGGACACGTGGGCCCACGGGTCTGCTCTTATCAAAGGTGGATTGTTTCCATGTGGGCATTCCTCTTCTCTCCCAACTTGGAAAACAACAGGGATACAAGAGAAGAGAAGATGCTATTTTGCAAATCTTGCCTTGGGCTTTTTTTCAGATCACTCAATCTGTCTGTGGGGTGTGAGTGGGGGTGTCCTCCTGGCACCTGGTTCTGTCTCAGTGCACCCACCCCATCCGCTCTTGCCCTTAGCTCTCAGATGGAGAACCTCGGACCACAGGTGGGAAAGGACTTGACCAAGGTCACAGGCTACTTCCTGGCTCTAATGATTATGGGGTCTTTATGAGGGAAAGGGGAAAGTGGAAAGTGGGAAGTTACCGGGAAAGTAAAGGGAGAAGGAGGGAGGAAGGGAGGGAGAGAGGAGGGAGGGAGGGAGGAGGGAGGCGGGAGGAAGGGCGGGAGAGATCGGACGAGCGTCGTGGAGGGCAAGAGTGTCGTGTG
>CAUYPO010054204.1:0-52057 GCA_963574435.1 Cheirogaleus major | reverse complement strand
AATCTTTTTCTTTGCAAGGTGTGTGACAGACAGCACAATGATACCTGTATAGAAGAAGAGGATGAGGATGAGGTGGGAGCTACAGGTGCTCAGAGCCTTGGACGTTGCTTCTGCTGATTTCAGCTTCAGCACAGAGTGAAGAATTAGAGCATAGGAAGAAAATACCAGAACCATATCACTCCCAACCAGGATCCATGCTAGCATCAGTTGGTAGAATTTGTTCACGGTGATGTTATCACAAGCTAGACTGACAACCCCCAAGTTAGAGCAGAGACAGTGGTCAATTTTATTCCTGGAGCAGTAGTTTCTCTGGGCAGCCAGTACAGGCACGGGGATGGTCAACAGGCCATTCCTGAGCATCATGAATCTTGTGGCTTTGAGCACAAAAGCGTCAGTGACTATGGAAGGATATTGAAGGGGGTGACAGATGGCTATGTATCTGTCCACTGCCATGCAGAGGAAGATACCAGACTCCATGAAGAAGAAGCAATGGATGGCATAGATCTGAGCAAAACACTCAGGGAGGCTGATGGCCTTGGCGTCAAACCAGAAGATGGCCAGAATCTTGGGCATGATGGTGGTGGCCAGGCCAATGTCCACCACTGCCAATACGCCCAGAAAGTGGAACATGGGCTCATGTAGCATGGGCTCACGTTGAATGGTGACCATGATGAGGATGTTGGTACACAGAGCTAAGAGGTAGAGCAGAGCCAGAGGCAGGGAGAGCCAGTGCTGCCACTCATGAATGCCTGGGAGCCCCATCAGGATGAACTGGGATATCTGGACGCTGGAACTGTTGGTAACACTGGCGGAGGCATCCATGGCACAAGTGCCCCAGTCTCAGTGTCTGTCTATAAAACTGAAACAGAAGGAGGTTGTGTTTAAAAGTCAGCTTAGGGTCCTGATGAGACCCCTTCAATAGTGACCTAGTTCCTTTTATTAAAAAATGACCCTCACCTTTTTTTGGCTTCTGGAAATACACCACAGAGGAGCAATAAAGAAAGCCCAAATAACTTCTAAACAGAAAAGTCAGAATAAGTATTTGTCATCACCACTTGTATGTTTAATAAGCATGTCCAAATATATTAATGATAATCTTACCACTAACTGATAAAAACTATTAATATTTGGTTTACTTCCACTTTGGTTTATTTTCAAACTGTTTACATGTTTATAGGGAGATAATTTTATATCTTGCCTTTGTCTTTTAGTAAGATATTCTAAGGCATAATATCACAAATTATTCCACAGATTAATAAATGAGCCAAAGACTTTCCAATATCATTAAAAATATGTAATCTTAATTTTAATGGCTGCTTTAAATTTTTGTATTTGGCTGTTACATAATTTACTAACCAATATTCTTCTTTTAAGATTATTTCCTTTGAGTAGCATCTCAAAAGTGATACCAACGTGATATATACAAAGGGAATAACCATGTTAAAATTTTATTTTATCTTATTTTTATTTTGAGATAAGGTCTTGCTCTGTCGCCTGGGCTAGAGTGCAGTGGTGTCATTATATCTCACAGCAACCTCCAACTCCTGGGCTTAAGCGATCCTCTTGCCTCAGTCTTCCGAGAAGCTGGTACTATAGGCCTGTGTCACCATGCCCGGCTAATTTTTCTATTTTTTGTAAAGATGGTGTCTCGCTCTTGCTCAGGCTGGTCTTGAACACCTGGCCTCCAGCAGTCCTCCTGCCTCAGCCTCCCAAAGTGCTAAGATTACAGATGTTAGCCACTGTACCCGGCCACAATTTTATTTTAAGATATAGTATGTACACATGATAAAAACTGAAATAAAATGAAAAATAAAAACAATGAAAAGTAATACTTCCATGCTTGGGCCTCCCAAATGTCTTTCCTTTTCATCAGAGGCAGCCAGTAATACCAGTTTCTTGGTAATCTTTCCAGAGATAGTTTGTGCATGGATAAGAATAATATATATATATATATAAATAATATGTATATTTTAAATAAGAGACAAAAACAAATGTTAGCATATTAATCATATCTTATTTTCCTTTCTTGTTTTTCCTTTTCTTTTTTAACTTAGTATTTTGGACACTGTTCCATATCTCCATATAGATAAGCCTCATTGTTTTTCAGTTGCATCATTTTCTACCACCTGGATGTCCCATAATTTAATGAGAATTTTTTGTATTTTTTTATTGAGATGCAATAGTTGTGCATATTTTTGGGATACGTGGTATAGTTTGATACATGTCTACAATATGTAATGATCAATCAGAGTGATTAGGATATCCATCACCTCAAATATTATTTTCTTTATGTTGGGAACATTACAATTCTTTTCTTCTAGCTATTTTGAGATACACAATAAATTATTGTTAACAATAATTTCTCTATTGTGCTATCGAATACTAGAACATATTCCTTCTATCTAACTGTATTTTTGTACCCATTAACCAACTTCTCCTCATCTTCCCCTTCTCCCTTCCCTTCCCAGGTTTTGGTAACAACCATTTTACTCTCTACCACCACAAGATCCAAATTTTAGCTCCCACATATGAGTAAGAACATGCAATATTTGTCTTTCTGTTCCTGGCTCATTTCACTTACCATAATGACCTACAGTTCCGTCCATGTTGCTGCAAATGGCAGGATTTTATTCTTGGGGCTGAATAATATTCTGTTGTGTATATATACCACATTTTCTTTTTTCATTCATCCACTGATGAACACTTAGGTTGATTGCATATGTCGGCTGTTGTGAATAGTGCTGCAATAAACATGGGAGTGCAGATATCTCAATATACTGATCTTTTTTCTTTTGTAAATATATCCAGCAGTGGGATTTCTGGATCATATGGTAGTTCTAGTTTTAGTTTTTGGAGGAATCTCCATAGTGTTTTTCGATAATGACTGTACTCCTTTATATTCCCACCAACAGTGTACAAGTGTTCTCCTTTCTCCTCATTCTTGCCAGCATTTGTTATTTTTTGACTTTTTGATAAAAGCTATCTTAACTGGGGTGAAATGATATCTCCTGTGGTTTTGATTTGCATTTCACTGATGATTAGTGATGGTCAGCATTTTTTTATACACTTGTTGGACATTTATATGTCTTCTTTTGAGAGATGTCTGTTCAGGTTATTTGCACACTTTTAAATCAGAATATTTGTTTTTTTGCTATGAAGTTCAGTTCATTATATAATCTGGTTATTAATCCCTTGTTGAATGGATAGTCGCAAATATTTTCTCCCATTCTGTAGATTGTCTCACTTTGTTAATTGTTTTCTTTGCTGCGTGGAAGCTTTTTAGCTTGATGTAATCCTACTGAGAACTTCTGATGGACATTTAATCTGTTTCCAGTATTTTACTGCTATGAAAAATGATGCAATAAATATAGTTGTTCTTATATCTTTATGTGTATATGTAAGTGTATCCATAGAATAATTTTCAAGAACTGAATTGCTAGGTCAAATGGAAAGAAATGATTTTGACTGATATTGCCATATGATCTTGTAAAGAGGTTATTCTGGCCCTGCATGAGAGTATGAGCATTTTGAATGCTCTTGATGTGTAGTAAAATATTCCCTCCTAGGCACATTGTAGTACTTTATGCATCCAGAATTTGTTCATGAGTGTCTATTTCATCATATCCTTGCCCAAATTGGGAATTTTATTTTAAAAATATTTATTAATGAAATAAGAAAAGATTGATATTTCAGTTTTGGTTTAGTTTTTACTTTATTTTTAGTATTCTTTAATATTTTCAAAGATTTATTTTCCATTTATTTGCTTACTTATTAATTTTCTATTTTATCTTATTCTCTACATGTCTGTTTAGGATTTATTTGTGTATTTGTTATTTATTATTGTCTATTGTCTGTCTAATACTTGTCTGTTTGCCTAGTAAGTAAATAAATGAATGAATAAAGGAATGTTTTTAAAGTATTTAACATGGAGTCTGGCAGTACAATTTTATTAATTTGTATGAGTTTCACTATATCTTAAGGATATTACTTCTATCTGTTGAATTTTCTGGAAATATTTTCTCCAATTCATTTTCCATTAAATTCTATTTATCCTTTTTTTTTTTTTTTTTATAAAATTACACACATGCATACACTTACACTTTTATGTAGTTATAACAATTTCACTTTTTAAATTATTTCATGACTTTTAAGCATTTAAAAATGTAAATTCAGTATTTTAATAAGCACTTACTTGCATTTTCTTTACAAAAATTATTTTAAAAATAATTTTTAACCAATTTGGAATTCAACATGAAGAAGGCCTCTAAATTAATTTTCCCTGACAAATAGCTAAACCATGTTTCTAGTATCGTTCAGTAAATAATCCTTCCCTTCCCCATTAGTTTGCAGTGTCCTTTTTTGTCATGAATTAAATTTGAACATATATTCAAAGATCACTGCCTACCTGGACAATCTTCTCTGTTTTTAGTGGCAGTACCAACTGAATTAGTTTATTTGCTATCTGGTAGGGGAGATTCTTAATACCAACTTTAGGCTGAGGCAGGAGAATTGCTTGAATCCAGGAGTTTGAGACCAGCTTGGGAAACATAAGTGAGACACAGTCCCTACACAAAATAAGAAAAATAGCTGGGTGTGGTGGCACATGCTTGTAGTTCCAGCTACTCAGGAGACTGGGGCAGAAAGATAGGTTGAACCCAGGAGTTCAAGGCTGCAGTGAGCAATGATTGCACCATCGCACTTTAGCTTGGGTGACACAGTGAGATCCTCTCTCTAAAAAAAAGAAGCCAACCAACCAAACAAAATAACTTTAAATAACTTTTAAATTAAAAAAAGACTGCTTGCATTTTGGGGGGTATTATATTAAAATACGTAAATTCATTATGGAAGAAGTGATGTCTTTAACGCATTGATTCTTTCCATTAAGAAATCTAGTGTTTTTCCTTCATGTCACAGGTACTTTTGGAATTTTTTTCATTATTGTTGCTTTTTTCCCTCTTTATATTTCCTAATTGGCTATTGTCACCTAAGAAACCTTCTGATTACTATTGTTTTTTAAAAAATATTTCCCCAGTACAGCTATTTTACAGTACTGTTTTCCAAAGCTAGTAGCTTTTTAGTAAATTCTGTCTCTTGAGAGTTTTTTAATTTTTATTTTGTATATTATTAAAATATTTTACATTTTCAAAACAATATAAAAGAAATGGTGAGTCAATATCCTTTACTAGCTTCAAACTTTAAATAGAATGCCTCTAGAGTTTTAGCTTTGGTATGATGCTTGCTAATGCTTTTCTGATAAATGGTCTTTAAGAGATTTGATGTTTACTTCTAGTTCTTGATTTTTCTTCTTAAACCAGGCCTTGGTGAATTCAGTAGCTACCTATTTTTGGGAGTCTTGGATCTATGATTTAAATGGAAGGATCTCCTGCTTTCACCAGTTCTTCAGTATGTATGGGGCTCCTCCTCCGTGTCAGACTCCACGAGGCAGGGGTCTGTTTGCACTTCCTTGTGGTGGGGATTTCTACTCTCTCCAACATGTCCAGAACAGAGCTCAGTCTGACTTTTCTGATTTGTTCTGCAGATTGTAGGCCTTGCCTCTGCACAGGTGAGGATCTTGAGGGAAAAGAGGGCCAGAGTTGGAAAGATGAAACTACGGAAGCAAACTGAGAAAGCCAAGGAGGAAGGAGAAAGAGAGGTAGGGGCAACCTGGACAGATAGCTTGGAACATAGAAAGAAAACTGCTTCTCCCCCTCACCTCTGGCCTCTTGGTGGCTCCCTGCTAGGAGGTCCAAGAGAGCTCTTCTCCGAATAGAACTGCCTTCTGTAGGTGCTTCTGTTCTCTTGGTGCTTCTCTTCTCTCTCTTTTATGCCTTTGTTGCTGAGAGTTCACCTCTGCCTCTTCCCTGGGGCTTTGGCTGTTGTACACATCGGAGCCCCAATACGCCATAGGGGCTCCATGGGGCTTTCTTTAATTTTTTCCTGCGTGCCCCTAAAAGTAGTATTTTTTTCACCACTGCCCCAGAGGCCACTAATGATTTTAGAGGGGTATTAAACTGAACTCAGGGAACAGAATTACTCAGTCCCCCAGTCCCATTGGATGATCTTCTCTGCCTTGGTGAAGGTGGGAACAGATGTCCCTCCTGTGTGAATTCCTGAATGCCTGCACCTCTCCCCCAACCCACAGGCCTCCCTTCAGCCTCCTCAGGGACCATTTCCAGCAGACGTGTCTTCTATGCTTTACCTTTCACCACTTCCTTTCTCATGGGTTTTCTTTTCCATATATAAACATAAAAAATGCAGATGCCTCCTCTGTTGGATATCTCCTGTTTGTCCCTCTAGGTCTATTTTCCACCCTGCTTTGTACTCAGAGAGGATTGTCCGTGGCCCGTGATTTATGGTTGGATTTGGCCAATGGGAGGCGCTGGTGGGAGATGGGAGGGAAGCAGGAAAGACAAGTTGAGGGATTTATTTCTCTGACTCTCTTCCTGCTGGCCCACTGTTGGGCAGTGCCTATGTTTCTCTACGAAAGGCCACTGATTCTGTCTATTCCATTTGTCCATATTGACAGCTGTTTCCTCTTACTGCTCCTCAGGTTTTGGGATGATCATGGCTTAAAAGATTTTTATTGTATATATTTGAAATATACAACATAATATTTTGATATACACAGTAAAGTGATTACTAACAGGCAAATTAACATATCTGGCATGTCACAGAGTTACCTTTCTTTTTTCCTTTTTTTGGGGGGGGCATAAGAGTACCTAAAATCTACTCTCCTGGCAAATTATCAGTATACAATACAGTATTATTAACTACGGTACTCAGGGTGTACATTAGACTCTAGACTTTTTCGCCCTATACGACTACAACATTGTACCCTTTCACCTACATCTTCCCATTTCCTTTCCTCTCCTCCCTTCTGCTCCTGGTAGCCACAGTTCTATTCTCTGTTTCTATGTATTAGATTTTTTAAAGATTCCACATATAAGTGAGATCATGCAGTATTTTTATTTCTGTGTCTAGTTTATTTTACTTTTGAAAGAATGGCTTTTGATGTTGCCAGCGCTGGTATATTTTACTATCCTTGTTTTTTTCTTCTTATTTTTTTAGCTCTGCCCATATCTTTGGAATATTCTCTTTATTATACTCTCTTCAGTCACCCACTTTACATGTGCCATCTGTTTCCTGCTGTGACTTTAACCCATAAACTCATAAAATGAGTTGGGATGTGTTCCACATTTTCACTTCTATTTTCTAAAAGTGTGCATAGAATTATTATTATTTATTTCTTAAATGTTTGATAGAATTTACCAGTAAAGCGTTGATTATTTTTACTCCATTGTTACTGCTTTATTCCAGGATATTACCAACTCTTCCCCACTCTAATATCACTTCCTTCTTCTTATGCCTAGAATACCATGAAATGAATCTATGAAAGCACTAATGTATTAATGCCACTGCCTACTTAAACAACTTCTCCACCTGTTTCATTGTTTTCCTTGACCACTTATTTAACACATAGTGCTCATTGGAAGAGCACTTAAGGCCTCTTGCAGTCTGGGTCCAACTTTCTTTTAAATCACATCCCTCTCCACTGCTTCCTTAACATTGATCTCTTAGATGTTCATCAAGAATTCCTTACTGTATAAGTTTTAGTGTCCTTTTTAATGCTATGAGTCATTCTAGAGCATTCATTACCATTCTTCAACTTGTCTCTCTGATGTTGTGTCATTTGTAAAGCCTTCTATAACCCCCCAGACATAATTAGATGGTCTCTCCGAGGTGTTTCTGTCTTTCCAAGGTATGACCACAGCTCTTTGCTTGTACCTATGCTTTGCCTTTGGTAGTACTTTGCCTTAGTTCGATGGGTATCTTCTACCTGATCCTGTTTAAAATCTCTGTATTTCTTTCCAAAGCCTTAGCCTTTCCAAAATACTCAGGAAATATTTTTGTTCTATGTTATTTTATATATGTGTATATATATATATATTTCAGAATATTATGGGGGTACAAATGTTTAGGTTACATATATCCCCTTTGCCTCACCTGAGTCAGAGCAATACGCATCTCTATTCCCCAGACAGTGTGCATCTCACCCATTAGGTGTGAAAATATTTATGTCCTCCACCCCCCTCCAACTTTGACCCCTGCTAAAAGCATTTGTGGAGCTTGAGGGCAGGCTCATCCAACCCAGCCCTGCCCAGCCTCACTCCCCAACAGGCCAGGCTGAGGTAGAGAATAAGGGCACATCTGGAAGTTCCAGGGCCCCACCCACCACCTAGGGCACTAGAGTTCCTCTCCAGAGGAATGAGAGCTTGTCACAGGACCCAAAAACAACATTGCAGCTTGTTTCTCCTGGCAAGCACCACCTATTGACAGGGAGGTCAATTTGCACACCCTTTTACTGCATTTACTGACTCATCATACAGGGTGTGGTCGATTCTTACCCACAAGCATCACCTACTGGCTCAGAGATTAATCTGGGCATGTCATCATCTAAACAAAAGAAAACCCAAAAGTAAGAAGTAATGGCTGCTCCAGATGGGAAGGCATTAGTGAAAGAACTCCAGAAGTATGAAGAATCAAACAAAAAGGACACCCCCAAAAGGGAACATGAGCTCTCTAGCAATGGATACCAACAAAAATCAGAACATTGAAATGACAGATGAAGAATTTGAAACATGGATTGTAAGAAAACTCAGTGAAAGACAAGGTAAAATAGATACCCAACACAAAGGAACCACAAAAATAATCCAGGAAATGAATTAAAAATTCACTAAAGAAATTGAAATATTAAAGAAAAATCAAACAATTTCTTGAAATGAAAAATTTATTCAAGGAATTACAAAACACAGTGGCAAGCCTCAAGAATAGCCTAGATAAAGCATAAGAAAGAATCTCAGGGATTGAAGACAGCATCTTTCAATTAAACAAGTCAGTGACAGAGATAGAGCAGAGAAATAAGAAAAAAGCAAAGTCTATAAGAAATGTGGGATTATTTGAAGAGGCCTAACATGAGAATTATAGGCATCCCCAAGGGTCAAGAAGAAAATACACAAGGGTTGGATAAACTATTTGAGGATATAATGGAGGAAAATGTCCCTGGCCTTGCTAGAGATTTAGATATCTGGGTACAAGAAGCTCAAAGGACTCCTGGGAGATTTATTGCAAACAGGAAGACACCATGACACACAGTCATCAGACTATGAGCCATAAGGCAAAAGCAGCAGGTAACCCACAAAGGAAAACCCATCAGAATAACTCCAGGCTTCCTACTGAGACCTTACAAGCCAGAAGAGACTGGGGCCCCATCCTCAGTCTTCTCAAACAGAATAGTGCTCAGCCTATAATTTTGTATTCTGCAAAACTAAGTTTCTTATATGAAGGAGAAATAAAGAACTTCTCAGTCAAGCAAAGATGGAGGGAATTCATCAAGAAAAGACCTGCCTTCCAGGAAGTACTCAGAAGAGCATTACACATGAATCAGCACAACAGACATTCACCAATCTAAAATCATCCAAAAGCTAAAGGTCAAAGGCCAGATACCACAATGGCTCAAGAGAGAAAACAAAGCAACAAATTTCAACTCAACAGGATGAACAGAAATCTTCCCCACTTATGAATTCTTTCAATAAATGTGAATGGCTTGAACTGCCCACTAAAGAGATAGGCTGGCCAAATGGATAAATACACACAAGCCAAGTATCTGCTATCTTCAGGAAACACATCTAACCCACAAGGATGCATTTAGACTCAAGGTGAAGGGATGGAAAACAATGTTCCATGCAAATGGAAACCAAAAGAAATCTGGAATAGCAGTTGTGATTTCTGATAACTTAATCTTCAAATCAACAAAAGTGATGAAAGACAAATATAGACAAATATAGTCACTATATAGTGGTGAAGTATACAATTAATTAAGAAGACATAACCATTCTAAATATTTATGTACCTACCTCAGGTGCATCTAGATTCATAAAGCAAATCCTACTTGATCTAAACAAAATGATAAACAGCGACACCATAGTAGTGGGACTTCAACACTCCTCTGACAGAACAGCACAGATCCTCCAAACAGAAAATAAACAAAGAAACAGTGGACTTAAACAGAACTCTAGAACAAATGGGCCCAACAGACATTTACAGAATACTCTACTCCAAAACCACTGACTATATATTTTTCTCATCAGCTCATGAGACATTCTCTAAGATTAACCATATTCTAGGCCACATGTCTCAACAAATTTTAAAAAATAGAAATTATACCATGCATCTTCTTAGGCCACAGTGGAATAAATTAGAAATCAACTCCCACAGAAACTCTCATCTCTACATGAAGTCATAGAAACTAAACAACTTAAAGCTGAATGATTGTCAGGTCAAGGAGGAAATTCAGATGGAAATCAAAAATTCTTTGAACTAAATAATAAAGGAGATACAAGTTATCAAAATCTGTGGGACACAGCTAAAGCAGTACTGAGAGGAAAATTTACATCCATAAATGCCTATATCCAAAAGACAGAAAGATCAGAAATCAACAATCTAATGTTCTATGTTATTGATCTCAGGACTCTTGACTATATTTGGAGCTTCAACCTTGTCCTGATCTCTTGATGTTTTACACAATTTTGACTTTAGGTGAAGGTTAAGAGTTTACATTATATGGTCTACATTCACACTAATCTAATGTCCCTGTTCTAAGACTTATATTCATTTTCTGGGCCTCAGTTCCTATTACAATTACTTGTCCATTTCTTTGGTTCATCTTGGACTGATCTTTTTATTGCTCTTGTTACTTGTCCTGCTTATTCTTCCTTCTCCACTGGGTTTCTGGGCTGGTGTTTTGCTACTTCCTAATACTTATCTCCTGCTGTCTCAGAGGTATTACAGCATCATTTGTCCTAAATTCACTATGATCAAGCTTGACTTCTCTGTCAGAAGTGAGTGTTTTATGGCCAGGCACAGTGGTGCGTGCCTGTAGTCCCAGGTACTTGGGAGGCTGAGGCAGGAGGATCGCTTGAGCCCAGGAGTTTGAGGTTGCTGTGAGCTAGGCTGACGCCACAGCACTCTGGCCCAGGCAAGAGAGTGAGGCTCTGCCAAAAAAAAAAAAAAAGAAAACTGAGTGTTTCACATTAGGGTTTATAATCTTGCCTCTACCTGAAATGACACCTGTTATATTTTCTCTCTCCCTCTGAAACTGAGTTGGTACCCTTAGAACATAGCTCTCCCAAATGGATGGCCTGATTCTGGGTGCTGACCATTCCTAATCAACCCTGTGCTATTCCCTTCCAAGATAGGGAATTATCATTTTGAAGACACATAGTCTGGCTGAGTACTGAGCTATTAATATAAACTTTAATGCATTTGTTCTTGTTTTTCCTTTGGCTTCATAAAACAAATCATTTTTCCCTCACTAGGAATTTCTTCCTGGATTTGAAGAATCCATGAACAATCATGCATACTGCCATAAGTCTTCTCCCATATAAGCTGAACACATTCAATTCTCCAATCCCTCTCTACCCGATGTAATGTTCAAATCCTTCATACTTTTGGATACTCTCCCATATATTCATCAGGCACTATTTTCAGGAATGATTTAGATGGCTGAGAGGAGAGTCAAATGTAGGGAGAGCAGTTAAGAAGAACCAATGTTGTTGAGTAATTTCACCTAGGCCAGATAACGTATGGCTAGCAATACCTCCAGGACTTGGCCTAACCTTGTACCTACCATTTCAAGTCTAGGAGCGGAAAACATTTGCCACTTTTTGCAGCCTTATTCTCTGGCCAGGTTCTTTCTTCTCTTAAAGGTTTCCACTTATTAATTCACTCTTCCTTTCATGGTTGACACCTATATCGGTGGGAGTCTTCTAGGTAATGTTCTGTGCTGGTCCTAGGGATACCCTTCCTCATCTCCTTGCTTTCTTCCTCACCCTCCCTGGATCAGATATTCCTGGGCCATAAAGCCAGATGGTCCCATTCCCCATGACAGGAAGCTTCTCCTTGCTCCTGGCTGCAGGGGCTTGGCCCCCTCTTGGCAAGGCATCCTGGAATATGCTGTTCAAAATATTCCCTGCTGGTGCTGTTCCCTGGAGCCCTAATAAGAGAAGATATCTTGTTAGAACTTTGTTTGAAGAGGAAGTAGAAGTACTAATTGGTGTCTAGGTGGTGAGAGCTTCACCTTGGATCCCTATGGGCAATGCTTGAAAAGATGCCTGTTAAATATCCTGTTCTTGAGACCTAACTGGTAGTTTAACTTCTCATCCCCCTGTAGGTCAATCAATGCAGCTCTTTGGTGAGTAATGGCTAAGGGTAGGCCCAAGGAAGAGAGATACATAGAGGCTACCAACACATTAACTTACCCCTAATCCTCCCAGATCTGGACAATTTTGATAGGCTGTCTGGGATGGAATTGTATGCTCTCAGTATCAGTAGGAGAAATCATAAATACAGACAATACTGTGCATATTGTCAGGGGCATGTCTGGATTTTTGATATTGTATGAAACAGGCAAAGGTGGGATTGAGTATGAGAGAATTCCGCACTCCAAAGCAGGGTAACATCCTTCTAGTCCTGGGTGAGCAGTAGGCTATTTGGAAGTCTGCTCCTCTTTGAAGCCCACCAGGTAAGTCGTAGGGAAACATTTATGAAGGCTCCTAAGTCCTGAGTTCCTTGTTCATCCTTGTTTCTGGACCCATTGCATCCCTTTATCTACTTCCCCGATGAAAACAGAACAGGTGAGCTTACTGGGCCAGACTTTCCCTTAGGGCACAAAGATATAACATAATGAGGGACATTTTCTGGGCCCTGAGGGGATAATTAGGACATCAGGTGTAATTATTTCTTAGAGTTTTCTGAAGACAGGGGCTTAAGGATGGGCAGTTTCAGGATAATTTGAAACATATGTTCACATTTCTTGACATTCCCCACCCTCCTCCCAACACCACATTCTGGGGTTGCTGAGGGAAATGATATGTGTTGAGAAGAAAGAGGGAGCAACATGGGGGAGGAGGTAGTGTTTTTGATTGGGTTGTTCCAGTTTACTATTACACGTCATCCACCCATGGGACGTATCTATCTGGTCATCGTTGCTAAATCAAATGCATTGTCTCTCAATTTCAACAGTTTCTATTGTTCTCAACTGGACTGCTCCCACTGCACAATTTATTACTTATAATTCAGTGAAAATAATAGTAATAACAACAATAATATTCTCAGTATTTGACAAAGAATTTTCACATATTCTATCTCATTCGATTTTCACAGTGCTGCTGTGAGATAGAGTTTAGTATACTCATTTAACATGTGAGGAAACTGAGGGTTGAAAATGGTTAGGTGCTTTGCTTAATTAGGATCACACAGCAGACAGGTGGCAGAAACAGTACCCCAAAGCAGGATCTTGGCTCCTGATCTGGAGTTTATTTCATGACACCAGAACTATAGGTCCACTCATATTTCCCACCTTCTCAGCCCTGACACCTTCTGTGGTCATCACATAGTCTCCTTAGCAGTTGTGGTTGAAGATGGACAATAATTACATAGTTCTCTTAAAGAGCAAAAACAAAACTTTCTTGGCTCTTTTAAATCTGTTTATTGTTTCTTCTTTCTTGGACTGTGTTCCGGCTGACTTCTGCTCCTTTCTTTCATGTTTAGAGACCTCTTCTTGCTGTTAAGACAGTAAGATCAACCTGGCTGCATCTTTTATGCCTAGAATGGAATCACTTTCCTTACATTCTAAAGCCCTCTCAGGCCCTATACCCAGATATCTCGGTGTCCTTGTGTTCGTCTTTCACATGAGAAGATTGGGGTACTTGAGGTACTGGGGGTGTTGGGAAGACATATAATCCCTGAATCACTCCTTATCTGTCCTTTATTTGATCCCTCTGTACTGCCCACCCTTGGCTGACAGGCCTTGGAGTTTCTTCCCTGTCCCTGCAGTAGCCACTGCTAACTCAGAGGCAGGATGATATCTTCCTAGCTTGGGGGTCGGTGGCTATGAGCTGTGGTCTGATTTTGTCACTGTGTAGAGCATTTGCTCCTTTCCAGACCCCAGTTTTCTGACTTATAAAATGATGATATTGGACATTATACATGTTACAGACATAAATAATGTTGTACATTCCTAATGTGACAACCTGAAAAGAAGAGCTGAAGGGAACATCTGCCAAGTTTCTCTCCTAAAGTCAGTAGGGCACAGAATTCTTTGGCCTTATGGTTATTGCCAAGAGCTTCTGTTTACACCAGGTTACCATACCTCTGAACTTTTTGTCTACCCCTGTATAATACCACCTTGAAGGAGAGGGAGCAATAGGAGGTGATGAAGTCAGACAGCCGTTGAGATATTGGGTAGAGAAGCAAGTGAAATGGATGGGAATAGTGCAAAGAGCCTGATCAATGTTAGAGTCATCAGGGACCCTGTATTATTCTGTAACCTCAGCAGTCAAGTGAAGTCTGGAAGAGTGGGATGTCTCCAAATTAAGGAGTTTTCCAGATGTTAGGATTATTGGCAGCTTCAGAAGAGAGTTAATGCGATAAGACTAGAGGACAATCTGAGGTCACTGTTGATTGAATCAAGCACCAGAATTTGGGAATATGAGCTTGATGGAAATGATTTTTATTAAGGAACAATTCCTGGGCAGCTACTTAAATCTGGTTATATGAGTTGCCCCACGTCACACATACTGTATGATAGCTAATGCTGGATCCTGGTTTCTGAACTTCTTGTTCAATGCATTTCCCACTGACTTGCCTCTTCTGTGTTTGAAGATCTTGCAGAAATACTGACTAAACTGAAAATTATTTTTCACTTTTTTCCTAAGAACTATGGGAACAGTGATGTGGTGGTGATGGGGTAGTGAGACCATATATCCTGGGCTATCAGCCCCCACATCATTGAGTTTCACCTGCCTGTCTTTCATTCTTTCTTTCTTTGCAGCACCTCCTTATTTTTCCGTGTGAGATGATGACCATGATTCTTTCCAATAATTCTCATCTCTTCCCACATACTTTCTTCTTGGCTGGCATCCCAGGATTGACTGCTGCCCACGTTTGGATCTCACTTCCCTTTTGCTTTATGTTTTTCCTGGCACTGACTGGGAATAGTGTCCTGCTTTTTCTCATCCGAACAGAACGCAGCCTTCACCAGCCCATGTTTTTCTTTCTTGCCATGCTCTCCTTTGTTGACCTGATCCTTTCCCTCTCCACACTGCCCAAGATGCTGGCCATTTTCTGGTTTGGAGCTACAGCCATCAGCTCTTACTCTTGTCTTTCCCAGATGTTCTTCATTCATGCATTCTCTGCCATGGAATCAGGGGTGCTAGTGGCCATGGCTCTGGACCGCTTTGTGGCCATCTGTAACCCACTGCGTTATGCAACCATTCTTACCCCTGTTGCTGTTGCCAAGATTGGGGGCCTGGTGGTGTTGCGAGCTGTGGGGTTGACCATCTCCTTTCCAAGCCTGGCCCGTCGGCTACCCTACTGTGGCTCACACACGATTGCCTATACCTACTGTGAGCACATGGCAGTGGTGAAGCTGGCCTGTGGAGCCACCACTGTGGACAACCTCTATGCCTTTGCTGTGGCAGTCTTTCTTGGTGTGGGGGATGTGGCCTTTATTGCCTATTCCTATGGGCAGATTGTGAGGACTGTGACACATTTTCCTTCACCTGAGGCACGTGCTAAAGCAGGCAGCACATGTATGGCCCACGTCTGTGTCATCTTCTTCTTCTATGGACCAGGCTTTCTTTCTGTGGTCATGCAGCGCTTTGGGCCACCCACAGCCTCTGCTGCCAAGGTCATCCTTGCCAATCTCTACTTGCTCTTTCCCCCTGCACTGGATCCCCTCGTCTATGGCATCAAGACTAAGCAGATCCGGGAGCGACTGTTTACTATTCTGAGCCCCAAGTGGATTGAGCCCACCTGAGTATAGTTCTTATCAGCTAGACCTCAGGGCCAGGTGGCCTCCCCCATGGGATGGAAACACCACAGCCCAGGTTGTTTACCTAGTGAGGACAGTGAAGAGAAAGCAAATGAAGTTATCCTGGGTGTTGGGAAATCTCTTTTGAGGCCTATGGTGTTTAGATATTGGGATGGAAAACCAAGAAGGGGTAGGGTATCTCACCTGATCAATCAGCAAGTGATTTTTTTTTCTTTTAAAAGTTTATGGCTTATCAGTGTTGATAAGATAAATACATGAGGTAATTAGGAAACAATTAGGACTTTGATGGACCTGGATTCAAGTGACTTAGGAGTTCAGGGAGAGATTAACTGGATGCCTTTTTGGATGTATGAAAAAATGGGGTACCTCCCACCAGCACGGAACTTGTGCACAGCCAGAACGTGGGAGTGGGTGGCCTCTCTACCAGAGAAACTTTGGCGACAGAGAAAGCTGAGTGGCAAACTATAGAGATAATTTAGAGTTCAAGTTTGTGAGAGAAATTCTTAAACATTTTCATGCTCCATCTGACTCCAAAATTGTAGATAAAACTTGTTTTCTTTATTCCATGTACTTCTTCAGTCTATTTTTGAGATGGATGACCCTCTATGCCTCCTAAAGTATTATTTCTTCATTTTTAGTCTCAGGAGCAGAGACTTGAGTTAATCATACTTGTAAACTTATTACACATAAAAATTATTGTTCTAGTAATTCTTGTTCTGTTTCTTTATTTTCTGTTTTCTCTTGCCCATTCCCTTCCCAGTTCCTACCATGGGCAATCACTTTAATGTGTTTATGGTATGTTCTTTTGTATTTACATGTGGGGGGAGAATAGTTGAGGCAGGCCCGGGAGGAGATCAACTACTTCTCCCCACGGAGCCAAGTCTCTAAGATAGGGGTCACCACAGAGGATGAGGAAATTGATAGGCAAAAGGTATAACAAAAAAGGTATAGTGACTCTCTATTTTTTGATTAGTTATGGTGGACTTAAAGGTAGACAGGAGAGAGCAGGAAACCCATCTCTATAAAACAGGTTGTTTATAACCACCGGGCGCATCTCTGGGCAAAGTGTACTCATATGTCTACATATCCTTGAAATACATGTATATCCTTGAAAGACATGTATGTTGTTTGAGTATTATGTAATCCTATTACGCATACATGTCCTTCTTTAGTTCTTCCAATGTGTGTGCTCCCTCCAGCCGGGGTTATCTGGGCTCCTTCTAATGGGAGTGCATTTTCCTGTCCTTATCCTCACTGTTTCTACTCATATGGAACCTCAGTTCATGCCTCACCTCCTTGGAGAAGATTCTTCTAATTACATCAAGTCACTGGTTTTCTAATCTCAGAGCACTATATGTGTTTCTTTCATTATTTTGTCATAACTAATAATTACATATATGTTTTTTGATTGCATGAATGATCTCTGTCCCTATACCTACTAGATGCTGATTTCTGTCTTATTCTTGGTATAGTTCCTGGCATATTATACATTCTCCATAAATGTTTGTTTAATAAACAAATACCATTTTTTTAATGATCAGTGTCACTAGTGGCATATTTCTTCATCAGTCACATTAACATAGTGTATGTTTTTGAATAAAGTAATACATATATTTCCATTACAGCAGGCATTCAATCTATTTTCATTGGAAAAGTGAAATAAGCCATTGCTGTAACAATCACTATTAACACTACTGTCCTTACTATCATCATCATGACTAACGTCGCCTCCACTTAGTCTTTTCAAAGGTTGTGATTTCAAATGGCAGCATTTTGCACGCTGTGCAGAGGCGCTGGAAAGCATGATTACTGTCACAAGGCAGACTCGCTGCTGGGAGGGCTTACAGGTCTCTGAGTGCTCTGGGCAAACTAGTTTTGAAGAATCCTATTCTGAATATGTTGCATTAGTGACAAAGCTTGATAATGAGGGCAGCTCCTGTGTGTTCAGCTCTTACTCCATGGTACTTTGAGTCCTTGAAATAAAAACTTGGCACACATATTTTCTCATTTAATGCCTATAAAATGCAAATGAAGCTGGTGCTGCCATTATTCCTGTTTTATGTCTGATGAAATGTACTTCCTATTAAGTGGGGATGGTTTATTTTCTCATACTTCTTCTACTTTTGGCTTGGTGTTGAGTTTAGTATCCTTTTTCCCCAAATAAAATTGTCAGTCTTTCCTGTAAAAACAGATCAACAAACAAGCACAGACAGAAGCTTCTTCGGGGTTTAGGCCATTCACATTTATTATCCTCTACCACTCCCAGTTACTGTTGTCTCTCCTCTTTATTCTCCTTCATTAAATGATGATAGGATCAAAATATGTATTTTTTTTTTTTTTTTTTTTACCAACTATGATCCTGGTGGGAGACATCAGTGTTCATGTGGGTGACCCATTGAACACTCTGGCCTATCATATTCTTGATGTTTTTATCCCCCAAGCTCCTACCTCATCTTCCCATTCCCATGACATATCCTTAAGCCTCTCTAGAGATCACTGCATCTGCTTCCCAACAGGTCTCCCACTCTTTATACTTAACTCCTCTTTATCCATTCTCCTAGGATGAAATTTTGTTAATGAGATTTTGATCATGTCTCAATCCTCTGATTAAAATCCTTCGTGGTTTTTCCATGGTCCTTTGACATGGCCTAAAAGACCCTGCATGGTCAGGTTCTTGCTTACATCAGTTCCTGAACACTATGATTCTGAATCTTAAAAATTCTTTCAAGTCTTCGAAAATGCCAGGTTCCCTTCCTTCCTGCCTCACAGATTTAATGCCCCCAGTCTACTGTAACACCTCCCTTCACTTCTAACCTATTTTTCTGGTCACTAACTTGAAATAAGAAGGGCTTTCTAGAACTACCCAGACTGGGAAAGTCCTTCTATTATATGCTTTAAACACATAGTTTTAATTCATAGTACTTATAACTGCTAATTCTTTCTGTGTTCATGTACTTAATATACATCATATTGTTTGTTTTTTCCAAAATCTAGTAGAGTACTGGAAATTAGTAGATATTTAATGTTTATTGAATAAATGAATAAATGCGAGTTCCCACTGGCTGTGAATGAAATACTTGTTGACTGCATGAATGAAAGGACCGTGTGCTTGAAGCACAGTTCCCAAGGAGAATGTGGACTCTGGGTGCAGTGGTAGCTGCTTTAGCCAGAGACGGGACTAAGGGAAGCATCTGCTTATCATGGGAAAATATCATAGAGAAGGACTTAGCCCATCTCATTCGGAACTTTCTGGGATGGACTTTATGAGAAGCCCTGTTTATCTCACACTTGGTTGATGTCCCTGGATCTTTCACAATCTTACAGAGGAGAAGCAATGAGGGAGGTAGCATTTGTCTTAGATTGAGTTCTCAGAACTCAGCTAGCCCGATGGGACCTCCTGAGCTGGGATGACCCTTCAGTGTTAAGATTGAAGAAAGGGGCCAGATCTTTGTATTCTTGCATCAGCAGTCTTTGAATGTGAGCTGCCCCGGGGAAGGACAAGTAACCTTGGATGAGGCTTCTCTATTGAGCCAAAGGACAGTGACTCAGTTTTGAACTTGCAACGGCAACACTCCTAGCATCTAGGGGTATGAGTACATTGAACCGGAGAGTCCACTGAAGAATTTACATGAGGGTCCAAGATTGTTCTGTGAGAATGATAAGTCTGAGCTCAGGGAGCAATGTGAAATTTTCCAGTCCACAGAGTGTGAGGTTTCCTACATACCATGAGGATGTACAGGCTCAGGGGTAGTGACCAGCACTGGACAGATGTGGGCCACCTGCTTAGGTGCAAGTGCCACTCCCTGCCTCTCTGCCCAGCCACCCATCCCTGTGGGCTGTTTCCTTGGCTCTGTGTGTCTCTAGCCAATCTAGAGCCTAACCTTGGCTCTGTCCAGGTGTTTCTGTGAGTCCACTGGGACCTGCCAGTTGTTAATAACATCCTGCCTGCCTAGTGCCTTGCTCATAGTCAGGATCCCTGCCTTGGGAAAGTGTCAAGAATGGACTTTCCTCTCAGGGTGAAGCTCACAGAACCAGAAGCACGCTGGTGCACAGGAATTCAGGTGTGCAAAATGAGGTCAGGTTTGGGGTTTGTGGTGGGGCAGGAACATTGACAGCTGACTTCTGCCCTTCTCACTGCCCTTGTGACAGCAATTATTTTTTGGCTTGACTAGTGTGTCTCTGAGTCTGTAATACCTCTGGTATGACATCTCTTAGTAGTCTTACATTTATTACTCCCTGAGTCACAGTAGTTTTCTCTGGATCTGACTTCTCAAAACTAACCCTCTCCTAGCTTGTACCATTTACACCTTATCAGGCAGTGAGGATCCCCTATGGGCTGTGACTTGTCCCTCTCTCCTCAATTTCTTTCTTAACAGTGGCCTGGACTCCATGATAGTGTAGAAAAGGGAGAGATGAGAACATAGACTGAGAGAGGTTAAGGGAGGGCACATTGCTGCAAGCTACCCTGTGAGTTTACAGATACTTACCAATCTCATTAAACCCTCCTGGTCAGCCTGAGGCATTCACAGGGGCTTTTAGCATGGTCCTTGGCTGGCATCCTCACTATCATATATACTGCCTATGAATACAGCTGATTTAACCCCTTTTTCCAAGTCTTGGCAGAGCTAGTACTCATTTTTCATATCTTTGGAAAACTTTAGTTGCATAGATCATGAATGATGCATTTGATTTTCTCTTCAGTATTCAGAGTCTGCTATGCAGCCCTTCTGAATAAAAAATCCTCTTCCAAGTCAGGGCAGAAGGCCATAATGGAGATTGAACTGGGGGCTCAGGGTGTTCCTGGAGCTGAGCAGGGACGGCTGTAGTGGAGCCTTCCTGAGTCTGGGGTTTTCTCCTGGTCCAAGTTTTCTCCATGTTTATGATTCACCCTCAAAGCTGACACAAGACTTGAAAGGCTGCATCCTCAAAGGCAGCCCAGAGAGCAGGAGAACGGTACCCCTGGGCCAGACTTATTTTATTGATTATCTGTGTGTCTCACCTTTGCTCTCTGGTGCTGAAACTTTGAGTGCTTGATTTCTGTATCTTCCTCTTTTATTAGATAATTATCATGGACCTGTGCCTTTGGTGCCTTCTCCTAATCTCTCTTGATCTAAGTTGTTGCCCATCTTTGCCCCGCCCCCCACTACCATAGAGTTCAGGCTCCTGTTAAGGAGATTAAGGAGAGAGGGACAGGTCATGTCTCCTTGAGGAGCCTCCCTGCCTGCTAAAGGCAGTGGCACAAGTCACTACTAGTTACCACAGGAACCCCCCTATTTCTTTTTTCCTTTTCTTTCTTTCTTATTTATTCATTTGTTGCGGTTTTTTTTTTGAGACAGAGTCTCTCTTACTCATGCTAAAGTGCTAGAGTGCTAGAGTGACTAGCTCACATCAACCTCAAACTCCTGGGCTCAAGCAATCCTCCTGCCTGAGCCTTCCGAGTAGCGGGGACTACAGGCATGCACCACCACACCTGGCTAATATTTTCTATTTTGATTAGAGATGTGGTCTCACTATTGCTTGGGCTGGCTTCAAATTCCTGACCTCAAGCGATCCTCTCATCTCAGCCTCCTCGAGTGCTAGGATTACAAGTGTGAGCCATTGCTTCCTGCCAGAACCCCCTTATTTCTGACACATGTCACTATCACCTCTTATGGCACACAGGTTCAGTAGGGCTTTTTCTGCCATGAAGCATCCAGAGCATCATTTAAGGTGAGGGATTTCTAAGCTCAGTCCATACACACTTCAAATAATGTCTGCTACATTATTCCTATCCCTTAAGTTTAGTTTCTGCCTTGTCAAGTTCCCACGATTCCCAGTCTTTAACACACACATATATTTATTTACTATTTCTTCTGGTCATATGGATCCTTATTTATTCAGCCAACATTACTGAGTACCAACTAGATTCCAGGTGCTTTTGGAGCTCTGGGGCTGTCTCAATACACGAGGCATAGTCCCTGCTCTTCAAAGACTGACTCACTGCTGGCTTTTAGAGCCTGAGGTCATCAATGCAATTAGAAAAGTGGAAAAGGGATTATGACAGAGAGAAAAAGGAGACATACCCTGCTGCCTTACAGGATTCCAGCACAATTTCAGAGAAGACAGGTTGCTTGGATTGAATTTACATGAGTAAGCAGGAGTTGAAAAACAGCAATTCTTTGCTAATTGTTCTCTGCTTCCTGGTCAGAGAGCTAAATACAACTTCATCTTTAAGTTTTGGGGAATAAAATTCCTTCTGCTTTTCCTTGAAGAATCACAGAGGGACCTCTTGTTTACTTTAATAATTAATGCTTAAGAAGCAGCTTGGGCTTTTGCTGTAGGCTCACAGGCAATGCAGCAGGAAGAAGAGCCAGGCTGTCCTCAGGCACATGTGCCTCTGCTGCTCTGCTTCACCCTCTGCAGTCTGGTGTCAGCCCCACTGCTCCATTGACACTGCTCCTGTTATAGCCGTGGTGCCTTCTGCAATGCACAGCTGTTCTCTGACTTCTCAGCCAAAAGATGAGGAATGGGCACAAGGGCAGTTACTCAGGAAGAGAATCAACTTTCTTACTGTGTGGAATGTTAAGCACTGAAAAATTAATTTTTGTAAGATCATGAGATTGCCCTGGAGGTCTTAGGAAAAACGTGACTGTTATTTTCAGTTGACTCTGGAAGAAAAACAGTCTGGGAGACATATTTGTACATCCATCAGGCATTTCAGACTTCATAGCTGTCATATTCAGAGTTGTGGGGCAATATTATTATCATTATTGATTTATAAAAATGATATTCAAATTGATTTATTAGATGCATAATTTACAAAAATTGAATTATTCTTGACTCTTTTTATCTTTACATAGATAACTGCACCATCACCCCAACAGAGAAAAATACAAATATTTCAGATTACATCTGTCTTTAACGACAAAGGTACAGACACAGACATATCCAGTTACAAGTTTTTTGTTTTAATGCTTGAGGGGTAACTCTCTTGGAGGAGGTTACACATAGCGTCCATTTATTTGGTGCTTCATGTTAACATGAGAGTCTCAGAGACATGAATTGTTATAATGTCATGATGAGCAATAGATGTATCAAAAATTTGAAACAAAGAAGCAGAATCTTGGGGACAAAGGAAAAAGAAAAGAGGCCTAATGTCTCATACTCAGTCATCTTTAATTATTAATGTTAACAATAATGATAGTTATAATTTACAGACTAACCTATATGTCAAGATTTTATATATATTACTTAATATTTATAATTAACCTGTAAGATTGATATTATTTATTCTACTACCAGATGAGGAAATCAAGACTGAGAGTTTAAGTAGCCTGCCAAGGTTTATTCCTAGAATATGAAATGAGCAGAATTTAAATAAAGTCTGTCTGCCTCCAGAACTAGTATTTATACCACTACATTTTGAAACATCCACTTTGTTCCATTTTAGAAACATGTAGCATACATGATTATATGCTAGCTTGTAATTATAAAACTTAATGAGATATGGTGCTTTTTCTTAAAACAAACCATTAAGACAGTGAAAAATTTCTACAATAGAGATAAATCAGAAAATTATGGGTAAACAAAATAAAATAAAGTGCTCCTAACATAATCAGTATTGGCCCAACATAGTCAATGAGTCCTTTTGAGGGGCAAGAGAAAGTGGACTCTGATTTTGAAGGATCAATTCAGACAAAAGAAGAGGAAAACAGAATACACAAAAAGCATACGTAAAATAGAATGGTGTACTCATATAACTTCAAGAATGTTGGAATAATTAAAGAAAAACATACAAATAGCAGTATGTTAGCTGTGGGACAAAAGCAATACACAAAAATAAACTTCAACAAAGTTTTATGCCTGTCTTAAAATGTATGATTCTATTCCATGCATTAATTTCAGTGAAGGATTAACCATATGAGTGCCATGAAAGCATCTACATTTTGGAAAAAACCCCTTGAATTTAGAGGTGAGAGTGGATTTATTAGGGGGGTTTATAGCAAAGGCAGAGAGTTGGGATGAACAATCCAGGTGAGAGCAGTTGGGAGTGTGAACTCAGGCAGTGAAATAGGGGATTGAGAGAAAGGAGTGAATATAAGAAAGATTAAAAATAAAGTCATTACAAATTAGCAAATAGGTAAAAGGAATCAGAATTAATGAGTAAGGATGGCTTTGAAGTTTCTAGATTGGGTTGGGTAGTTAGATAGTGGTGTAATTCACAAAAATATGGCCAAAAAGTAAGTAGAGCAGATTTGGGAAGGATATGTGAATTAATTTAGTGTTGAATATGTTGAGTGCATGGTACAGATATTCAGGAAACAAATGGAAAAATGGATTTGTGTTTCCGAAAGATATTTGACTTAAAAATATAGATTTGGAAGAAATTAAAGTATGCAAATATTTAAAACCATGGGAATGGATGGACTCAATTCAGAGATAATGTACATAATTGGGAAGAGAGGAGAGGTTGGAACCCTGAAATTAACAGCATAATGAGATGGGGAAAATGGTGAGACTGGGGCTCCAGGAGGAACAACTGTAGAGTGCTATCTTGCGGAAACTGAGGGAGACTAATTTCAAAGATAACAGGTTGATTTATAGTATTCAGCAATGTCAAGAGGTTAATAAAGAGATCCTTTGAAGTTGCCATTTCCAAGATATAAGTTATTGAATGGTGGAGTTTAAGCATCTCTCCAAAAGCAGCATATGTTTACTCTTATCTCTAAATACAACTAGACCTATCCTAATTCAGACATGTGGATGTCTCACCTGTAAAAAAATGATCCACCAGAAAAGGAGATTTTTTTCCTTCTCTCTAACTTTATTCCCTTTTTTGCAGTTTGAGTCTCTTTATTCGTCTCATGAAGATGGTAGCCAGATCTGGACAATGTGATAATGTACCCAGAAAGGAGAAATCATGACTTTGTTTCTCTTTTGCTTTTTCCTCTCCAAGTAGTTTATGATGGCACTTAGCAATTCCAGCTGGAGGCTACCCCAGCCTTCTTTCTTCCTGGTAGGTATTCCAGGTTTAGAGGAAAGCCAGCACTGGATAGCATTGCCCCTGGGTGTCCTTTACCTCCTTGCTTTAGTGGGCAATGTCACCATTCTCTTCATTATCTGGACTGACCCGTCCTTGCACCAACCTATGTACCTCTTCCTGGCCATGCTAGCTGCCATAGACCTGGTTCTGGCCTCTTCCACTGCTCCCAAAGCCTTTGCAGTGCTCCTGGTTCATGCCCATGAGATTGGGTTCATTGTCTGCCTGGTCCAGATGTTCTTCATCCATGCTTTCTCCTCCATGGAGTCAGGGGTACTTGTGGCCATGGCCCTGGATCGCTATGTAGCCATTTGTCACCCTCTGCACCATTCCATCATCCTGCACCCAGGGGTCATCAGGTGCATTGGAGTGGCAGTGCTGCTGCGGGGATTACTCCTCCTCCTCCCATTCCCCCTCCTGTTGCAAAGACTTACGTTCTGCCGGGCCACTATCATAGGCCATGCCTATTGTGAACATATGGCTGTGGTGAAACTGGCCTGCTCAGAAACCACAGTGAACCGAGCTTATGGGCTGGCTGTGGCACTGCTTGTGGTTGGGATAGACATCCTGGCCATTGGTATTTCCTATGGCCACATCCTGCAGGCAGTGCTGAAGATACCAGGGGGCGAGGCCCGACTTAAGGCCTTTAGCACATGCGGATCGCATGTTTGTGTCATCCTGGTGTTTTATGTCCCTGGAATGTTCTCCTTCCTCACTCACCGCTTTGGTCACCATGTACCCCATCACATCCATGTTCTTCTGGCCATACTCTATCTCCTTTTGCCACCTGCACTTAATCCTCTTGTCTATGGGGTGAAGACTCAACAGATCCGCCAGAGAGTACTTAGGGTGTTCTACACAAAAGGATGATCTGACACATCCTAATTATTTTCTTCAGAGGCTCATGCCAAGGACACTGCCCATGGCTGGTCTAGATTGTGTGGATAGAGCCCATTTCTCAGTGAGCAGTCCTTCTAGTGCGAGTTGTACCAGAGCCAAGAACACCCACAGACACTTGGCCCCATAGCATCCTGGGATGTGCCCGGATAGCTGGATTTGAGAATATTTTCTTCATTCTTTCTTTTGCACCCGATCCCAGCATTTCCCTACTCCTTGTATCAGAGGGACTTGGCGGTAGGAGAAAGAGAGGACAACTCTAGCTATGTCATCATTCCTCCTCTGTCCAGTGATGGACCAGGCAACATCATCTGGAATGAGAAGGGAAAGTCCTAACTTTTGCCTGGTGTTAGGTTAGGGTATCTTCAAAACCTCTAAGTTGCTTCTGTGAGCTGCAGATCACTGGGCTCCTGTGTCCCAATAGGTCTCTTCAAAGAAATTCAGATGGTCACAGTATGAAAAAACACCTTTCATTATAATATGGTGTTACCTATTTACTTAGAACAAACATAAGTGGTGCAGGTACTGTAATTGTCCCTAGGAATAATAAGATATGCTCTGTTTTCTCAAGGAAGAAATATCTATGTGTATAGGATTTCTTTTAAGAAAAGTCTGCTTATTTAAAAAAAATTTATTTATATTTTTGCTTAGGGTAAAGAGTAAATAAGACTAAGTATTGAATATATGTATGTTTTATAACTATCGATTTAACAAAACAAAAGTACCCTTGAAATTATTAGCAACTAAAACCCATAAAATGTACTACATTCTGGTGTCGGTAAATGTAGCTTTAGTTAGTGTAGAAGTAGTTATGCCAGTTACAAATGAGTTTCTCTTTCTGGAACAGTGCATATGAAGTGACATCAATGAGATCTTGCCTTTCTGCTAATAGGAACTGGGTAAGAACTTACAAGAAGACTGTCACAATTGATATAGTGCATCCTGTTTGTTGGATGTTGACCTAAGATCTGGCTTACCTCTTTTTTGTTCCTAAAAAGTAACACATTTTGTTCATTCCTGGAAGAATCGATTGGTTGCTCCCTTGAGGCAAGATGCACAGGTGATGAGAATATCCTATGTTTGGATTTCATATTGGTGGAAGGGGTGGAGTGAATAGTTGGTCTTTCTACTTTCTCTTTATTTTGTAAAATTTACTCCTAATGAATAGTTTTCTGTTTAAGAAACTGAGTATTATGCCTTTAAATTGGCTGGCACAATATGGCGGGATTGTGTGAGTTGTTTTTGCAGGAGGAATTACACATTCTCATCAGCTTGGTCCAGGTCCAGGACTCAAACTCTGGCAAGTTGTCCTGGGAAAGCCACGGCTATGTGGCATCACATCTACTGGAATAAATTTCCTTGACCTTAGAGGTACTTCCATTTGCTCGGCTATCAAAGGAAGTAGTTTGCCCTCTCTTTTCGTTTATACCACTTGCTGACATTTGCAATGTGGATATGATGGTGGGATCTGAAGTCACTTTCTTGGAGCCCAAGATGCAAAAGTGAATTGAAGATCACAGAGTAATAACATGGAAGAGTCTGTGTTCCTGACACTGGTTTGGCCAGCAACCTTATCTTGAACGTGAGCCAGAAATAAAATTGTGTCTCGATTAAGCCACTATATTTTTGAGAATTTTTCTTGTTTATAGATGAATCATAGCCTAAAAAGTATGTTTTTTATCTTAGATCTTCCAAGTGGGATATGTCTATTTCTGCCTGAAGTATATCTTTTAGAATTTCTTTTTATAAGGTTCGCAGTTTTTGTTTGTCTAAAAATGTCTTTATTTTACTCTCATGGAAATATATTATCAAAAAATTTTTTATATTATTTTGTTATTGTATTTTATTTTCTACTGTGTCTGCAGTCTCCTTTTTTATTCCTTTCATTGTTTATTAGTGCCTTCTCTGTTTTCCTTGATCACCTAGGCTAAACATTTACTAGTATTATGCAAATATTCCAATATTTACATTGCATAGCCATTCATCTAAATGTTAGCACTGGCTGTTTGCATTAACTTTTTCTTACCTTTCATGGTGATTTATATTCCTTTAGTTCTGTGCAACCTCAAAGATGCATTAAAAAGGACATTTATAAAATATTTTATAAGCATTTTACATATTTTATAAGCATTTTTCTGCATTCAATCTTTTCTCTAAGGGTTTTTTTCTTGTTTACTGTGGTCTGTCTTTTTCATGATGCTAGTTCTCAATTATTTGTAGATTCTTATTTTTATGTGTTCATAGCTGAGAATTAAGTTCATGTGAGTTTTCTGTGGAAGTTACTGCCTCTGTGCTGTGATTATAGGACTCTGTAGGTCATTGCGCAGGGATTTTCTATTAATAACAGACAGAATTCCCTTTAGGCTGTCAAGAGGAAAATGAAAGGTGAGCTGGATTCCCTCATCTTTTCCTGAAATAGAGCAGCTCTCGGAACTGAAGATGACTCAGTATGTTTTGCTGATCTTTGGAGCCACCTTTCCATGCTTTTTCCCCATTTCTAACTTAGAGAACCAAAGTTACCTTGGAATTGCCTTTGTTTCTATCTGGTTCCACTGCATTTACAGGGTTTGGAGATACAGAGGCAGCACAGCCTTCATTTTGCAGAGAGCTAAGATTCTTGTATCTTTGTGTGCACAGCTTACTAAACTGATCTAGGTGCTTTGGCAATGCAAGAATAATTATCTCATCAATTTATTAATGGATTGCTTTCAATTTCGGTTATCATTTCTAATGATTTTGAACTTGGAGTATTCCCTGGATCTCTTAATGAGAACATGTTACCATCCCTACATCAAGCTTTAACTTCTCCAATGCCTTTTTCCCTAACTAATAATCCTTACTTTCCATATATACTTATCTAATAATTGGTGTGCAGGTTTCTGCATTCTAGTTTTTTAAACATATCTAATCAATATGATTTATGAATTTGAGAAATTTCTCAAAGAATCTGATTCAGTCCTTGTGCACTTCCCCATAAGCAGACAGACTGAAGCATGTTTTGTACTTTTGAAACACAATAACCCCATCTATTGCATCCATTGCTCCCAACAATGTCTATCCAATTATATTAGTGATCCTTCTTCCCATATAGAAGAGGGGAGAGAAGAGAGAAGTATTCACTCCCATATTTCCTTCTTGTGGTGAGAGGGAGAAAAACCTTCCTCTGTGGAAGTGTAAGTGGAGGACATGAGATTCTTCCCTTATGGGCAGTATGTAGGTTTCTTTCTCATCCTTCGAGTTAGGGAATTGAGGATGGTTGGCAACATCCCATGGGGGATTGGGAAACCATCGGGAGAGGGGAAGGGCATTTTTTGTGTGTGTGCTGGGTGGTAAATTATATCTCAATAAATTTCAAAGGAACTGCAACTTAGAACACCTGGGCTCAAGCAATTTCGTGCCTCAGCCTCCCAAGTAGCTAGGACTACAAACATGAGCCACCATATCTGGCTGATTTTTCTATTTTTATTTTTTGTAAAGATGAGGTCTCACTATGTTGCCCAGGCTGGCATCAAACTCCTGGCCTTAAGCAATCCTCCTGCCTAGGCCTCCCAAAGTGCTAGGATTACAGGTGTAAGACACTAAGCCCGGCCTTTCGTGTATAATTTCTATTTGTCCTTCACATTTGCTGCCACATGAATCAACAATTTCACCTCTGACTGGTTTTATAGGGTTCTTTTTGGCAAATTAATTTTGTTATCCTAGGATTTATCTTTGCCATTAGTGCTGCCTCTTTGTATAATGTAAGTAGACTTTTTGATTTGTAGTATGATATTTGGTAAATATTTTTCAGTGTTAACCTGCCTGTTCTTTCACTACTTGTTTTGCTTTTACTTTTGTCTGTCTATTTGAATAAAGTCTTACTTAAAAAAAGGAATATATTCTCTTACCAACACAGCGTTAAATTGGAAAACAATAATAACAAGACAGCATGAAACACTCTAAATACTTGGAATCTAAACAGAGTACAATCTGAATAACCCACAGATGAAATAAAAAATTACAGGGAAAGTTAGAAAATATTTCAAATTTACTGATAATGACATATAGCAAAAGCTGTGGCATGCAGCTAGAGAGAAAATAGAGGGAATTTTTACCTTTATTTGTTTATATTAGAAAAGAATAAAGAGCTGTGAGCTTTAACTGTGGGTGCTTTTTACACTGGTGAGTATCTATTTTGCTGTTCCATGAATAATTCAGTTCTGATTCAAAGTCAATTATCTAAGTTGGCAAATTAAGAATTTAGGAAAAGAAGATTAAATTAATCCCAAGATAAACAAGAATAAGTAATTAATGAAGGCAAGAGCAGAATTAATAAAATAGAAAACAGAAACAAGAGAGAAAATCAACAGATCTTAAAGTTGTTTTGGAAAGATTAATAAAATTAATAAAGCCCTAGTAAGACCTACCAAGGGAAAAGACAAAAACACAAAGAATCAAAATGATGATTGAAGAAGGAATTACTATTACACATCAAACTAGATATTAAAAGAATAAGGAATGTTACAAATAATTTTAGCCAATAAAAACAATTTACTTATTAGATTTTAGGGCATGCAAAGTAATGTGAATTCCAGCCACCAAACACCGTAAGTGCAGTTGTGGCTAGAAATTCTCAAGGGATAGTCTTCCCTCCACTTCCCTTGCTTTCAGTTTCCTTCTGTTTCCTTTTTCTCTTCCCTCCTCCCTTTCATCCCCTCAACCCCCTCTCTCCTAGAGTCAAGTCTAATACAGTAGGTATCTCTGCCATCTTCCTTTTCCAGAATCCCCCAGAAAATACCCAGGCTTTGTAATTTAGCTCCAGTCAAGGTGACCTAGAAAATCCAGTCTGAACTCTCTCTTTATTCTAATGACAGTATGATGAGGAAAATATACCTAAAGTGGAATAAATAGGCATTAGAGGCTGAGCTTCAGATTTTTTGGTTGCAGAAAAGTCTGAGGAGTGGGTGAGGAGTTTCTACCAAAAAAAAAAAAAAAAAAAGCTGAGGACACAAAGGAATTAGTATGAGTTACATACAAATAGTGCAATTGATAATGGCTAACACCTATATAATGCTTACTATGAGCTCAGCACTATTCTAAGTGCTATTTGCATACTGACAATTTTAATCTTCATAAGCACCCTTCAAGATAGGTCACTATTATGATTATATTAAATAAGGAAACTGAGACACACAGAAGTAAAGTGACTGTCTAAAGTAACACAGCATAGACAACCTACACAATGGGAGAAAATAATTTGCATGTTATACATCTGATAAAGGGCTAATAACCAGAATCTATAAAGAACTCAGGAAAATCAGCAAGAAAACAAATCAAACAACTCCATTAAAAAGAGGGCAAAGAACATGAACAGAGACTTTTCAAAAGAAGATAGAAGAATGGACAACAAACATATGAAAAAATGCTTAACATCTCCAATCATCAGAGAAATGCAAATAAAAACCACAATGAGATACCACTTAACTCTAGTGAAAATGGCTTTTATCAAAAAGTCCCAAAACAATAAATGTTGGTGTGGATGTGGAGAGATATGAACACTCATACACTGCTGGTGGTACTGCAAACTGGTGCAATCTCTATGGAAAACAGTATGGCGATACCTCAAAGAACTAAAATTAGAACTACCATTTGATCCAGCAATCCTACTACTGGGTATTTACCCAAAGAAAAAAAAGACATTCTGCACTCAAAATTTTATAGCAGTACAATATACAATTGCAAAGAGGTGAAAACAACCCAATTGCCCACCAACACATGAGTGGACTAATAAAATGTATACAATGGAGTACTACTCAGCCATAAAAAATGGTGAACTAATACCTCTTGTATTAACCTGGATGGAACTGGAGATCATTCTTCTAAGTGAAGTATCATAAGAATGGAGAAACAAACATCACATGTGCTCACTATTAAACTGGAACTAATCAATGAACACTTACGTGCACATACAGAAATAACAATCATCAGAAATCAAGCAGAAGGGAGGGTGGAGGAGGGGATGGGTAAATTCATACCTAATGGGTACAATTCACATTATCTGGGGGATGGGCACACTTATAGCTTTGACTCAAATGGTACAAAAGCAATTTATGTAAACAAACGTGTATACCCCTGCAATATTCTGAAATTATAAAAACAGATGGTGATCTTTTTAAATGCACACATTTTGGAGAAATATTTGATTTTACTAATGTTATAATTGGATATCATAATAGAAACATTGTAATTAAAATGAGCAGAACCACCCCCCAAAAGTCAAAACATTTTAAATGGTAAGTAAAAGATACAGAAAAACCTAGCCAGATATTTAAAAGTAGTTATGAAGATAAAAAGTAAACAAATATGAAAGCAGATATGCAGATATCATGTAACATTTTTATTTAAACTTATGACATTTTCTACTTCGTAAAATTTAAAACAATTTTACTCGGGAAAATTAATAGAAGATGCATTACGAAAAAGTATGCTACATTATTGCATGTCTGTATGATCATAAGAAAGTAGTTTTGGCATTTTTCTCCAATGAATATATTGTCCGGTTACTGGAATTCAAATTATACCTATGATGGGCAATTGTGGAAGTCAAATTTGTAGGCTAGTGATAGGATAGGAGATCAATAGATAGCATGGATCTTGATATAGTAGGTATTGTATTTGCATTTCTGGTTCTTCAAACATATAATCAGTAGAAGCCAGATCCACAAGCTGGTTGGTAAGAAGCAGACTGGCAGCTTCCAGAAGAGAAGTAGGTTGGGCCATAGAAGTTAGATCTATAATTTAGGGATGAAAAAACCTTGGGGCCACAACTCACTGATTGGGAGTCACAACCAAATGATGGAAAGCCCCTGGACCTAAAGCCCAGAGATCCAGAGTAAGTCGTCTGGCCAGGACTGCAGAGAAAGGAGGTCCTGGGGCGGTAGCAGGATGTTGGGCAGGGGCTGGACACCACATAGGACGTCTGGCAGCTGGTGGGCTCACAGCAGGTCTTCTGACAGTCACTATAGAGAGAGGAGCCCAGCTGTCAGGTACTGGGGGAGCATAGATCAGTGCTGTAGACCAGGTTGCTGGGGTAGGAAGAGCCAGACGAGGAGCTTGGGTAGCACAGGTAGCCCCCAAAGGAGCGGGAGGAGAAGTTTCCAGAGCAGCAATTGTTGGACATGTTGACAGGACATGGGACTTACAATAATAAGGTTCTGAGTTTGAATGTCACTTCTTGGACTGGGGCATTTATACACCTTTATCATTGGGTGTGTCATTTACATGGCACATAAAAACAGGTTACCTGCCACTTTTAATAGGATTGAAAAGATCGTCATGGGTAGACATATGTAGTTTTTGTGGTTTTACAACTGGAAAATGCAGTAATGTTTGTGCCTTGGAATTCAGTTAATAATGTTGAATCTTCAAAGCTATTAATCATCTTCCCTTACCAAAGGTCACCCTGCAGATCATTCAGAGAACTACTTTAGAGGTAGACAGTGTCTGGGCTGACGGAAGCTGGCTTAATTAAAATAATTGATACTCTTTTCACAATCTGTCTCAAAATTGTTGTCATCTGGCTAGCAAGGTTGCCAGTTAACCAGTCTATTCATAGTCATTTTTTTTCAACAAAACCATACATTGATTGTCATCATAAAGTGGCAAGCTGACTTAATAAATAGTGCCATCAGAAAGCAGCAATGGTGATATGCAAGATGTATCAGGTTTTTAAAATTACAATCTGACCACAACTTGAATGGCTTTAATGAAATATTAACTGAGAGATTCCCTTATATCTTGTGTTTAAAACTGTATGCAGACTACTAAGACCCAATGTTAAGGTTTTTTTTCTTTTGATTTGTTTCTTTTTGTGTGTGTGTTTACTATTGAGTGAGTTAAATATTATAAATTATGCCATATTGGAATGTTAGAGATTATTTATCGAAGATACTGAAAAAGCATTAAAAATAAAAGCAAAACATGGCAAAAATGTTCACCGTATTTCCACCACTAAGTCAGTGTTTCCTACTAAAAGGATTTCTCAGAATGTAGAAAGCATGCTTGTTTTAAGGAAAGTTTATAAAGTAATTACCTTGAAATTCTGGGCTAAAGGAGCCATCTTAAGAAGAGTCTTTCTTTGCCTCAGAAAGCAACAGACATCACTTTGACTTAAATTGTTTTCAGGTGTTTCTGACAAGTATTACAAAATTTCTAAATAATGATCATATTTTTTCTTATTCTCTGACTTATATTCCACCTCTCTGTAATAGTGTCATGAAGACTAATCTCTTGAGGAAGAGGAGAGATTCAGAAGGTTTATCTTGCTGTGACTTCTGTGCTGTTTGATTTGTTCATTTTATAGGAAAGCATTTCCCTTCTACTTCTGAACAAATGTGGTTGGATACAAAAACACCCATTTTTTTTTTTTGAGAAAAGAACATTCAACTTTACTTAGTACCTGATCTCATAGAATATTCTTCCACAGAAATAGCTTATATAACAATGGATGGCACTAAAACAAAAAACAAAATTCAATTTAGGTGAGTTAAATATTTATGTGGACGTTTTGATGTTCAATATTTTATTGACAAATACACCAGGAAGGTTTGGAATCTACTAGAATGCTTTTTGCTGTTCACAATTAAGAAGCCTAATAAATAAGAATTGTTTATTTTAGAGACAGAGGAAAAACTACGACACCTAATAAATGAAACATGATTGGAGATCAATTTGTCTACTCAAAATGTTTAGACTCATAAAGTCTACAGTTTGGAAGGGAGTTGGGCAATTACCTAAGCCTTCTGTCAGATTGGAATCCCATTTGCAGCATCCTGATTAGATAGTCCCAGTGCCCTCAAGATGGAAATCTCATTACCTGGAAAAGCAGCTTGTTTTAGATTTTTAGCTGAATCTTCCATTAACATTTCCACCTAGTAATCCTGATTCTTCATAGAATGAGTCTCAGCTCATTTCCATTGTACAATATATCAGTTTCGAAGGTGGATGTCATAAGAGGTCTGTCATTTCCTGAACCCTTGCCATACATCTATTCATAGTTAGCTATGGTGGACTTTATGGGAGTCCAGAAAAATCCTTGTGATACTAGCACTCCAGGAAGAATATATATGCCACTTGATACCTGCACCATATAGGAGGTCCCAAAGAGATTCATTCTTTTTCACATTATTATCTTTTTTGATACCCTTCCCACACCAATATTTCAATTTATGAAGGTCATCTGTGACTATAAATTCTTTAAGTCCTTGATTGTTCTGTGAAATCTATATAAGATATAAACACTTTCCTCGTTTCTTGCCATTCTTTTCCCTCTGTAGTAAAAATTGACCATCTGAGAGGAACAAAAATAAAGAATAAAGGCTCATATTTTATATGTAGTACATATTATTTTCTTCTCAATAATATCAATACCACCAAAAATTTTACTTAAATCTTATGGGGATGGATTTTTTTAAATCAAACTTATTAATGGCTTTTATTGAGATGCAAATCAACTTTTGAGCAAGGGATTTCTTGACTTAAATACTTTCACAATGTAACTAACATTCAAAATACTTCTGCAAATATCAGACCCTTCATTCTTAAATATTCAAGCACATAAGGATGACTTCGCTACTTGTGCTATAAGAAAATTAAAATTAAAATTAATATTAAAATGTGCTAGGCACTCATTTGGCATCTCTGTCAATTAAGGGTTGTTATTGGGTTGTTCCTTCTACAAAGTTCACGAGATTTGAGAGAAGGAATATATATTGAGAAACTCCTTTTCTGTTCTCAATTGAGTTCATAAACTTGAAGCAATATAAATGTCCCTTCCAGACTGCAAAGTATTTTTCAGATCTTTAAAAACAATTGAATTTTCACTGTTTACTCATTTGATCCAGTATATTGAGGGAAGGATGAATAAAGCATCAATCTTATACATACAATTACGGTGGCTTTCAGTCTACCCAAGCAAGATGAATGAGAAAAGGCATTTTTATTTCATGAACAATTGCTTTGAAAAACTAATGAAATTCTTTCATTTAAAAGTCTGCATTCATATAAAAGGTCTTTGAAGGTTTATGTATTTCATTTTGTCTGGAGACTAATTAAGTATTCTCATTAAAATGGGCACATGCTACTACACTCAGTGCTGGGGTATATAAGTGTGCAGTACAGAAGGTAGCATTCACAGTCACAAACTCCTCGCTGCAACTCAGGTGAACTCAGAACTCCTGACATGTCTTACAACTACAGGTCCGGAAAATTCTCCTCTCGCTCTCTTGGAGGTTACCTGGGTTACCCAGCTTCCGCCTATGATTCTTTCTACCCCAGCAATGTAGACTGTTACCCCAGCACCTGCCAGCTGGGCTCCTCTCTCTCCAGTGACTGTCAGGAGACCTGCTGTGAGCCCACCAGCTGCCAGACGTCCTACGTGGCGTCCAGCCCCTGCCAGACATCCTGCTACCGCCCAGAGAATACCATCTTCTGCAGTCCCTGGGAGAGGAATTACCCTGGATCTCTTGTATACGGAAATGCTGGCCTTGGGTCTTTTGGTTATGGAACCGCTGGCTTCCAGTCTCCGGGCTGCGGGTCCAGGTTCTACCGCCCAACTATCTTTTCGTCCAGGAGTTGCCAATCAACTTGTTACCAACCAGCCTTTGGCTCTCGCTTTTTTGGGTCAATTTGCTGAATATCCCTCATTGTTTCATGATTATTTCTGCATTTCAGGGAGTTTTAACACTCAGCCTGTCCAATATCTCTGATTGTTGACCATCGGCATCACTTCACCTTCATAGACTTCCTGGAAATATGTCATTTACTGTGGATAAATTAACCCTGGCCTGGGAACTTTCCTAAATCTGACATGGTATCTATCTTGAATATTGATTTATGCCAACGCCCAGAATCAATTCTGTTACCACCTTTCTAAAATTCTTCTCTTGTTATTTTCCTAGGATTCTTTCACTCAAGTTTATTTCAAACAGATATGGTATTTTAAATAAACTTATTTCTCGAGTATGAATTCTGGCATTTCATTTTGTTTCATTAATATTCATTTAGTGAATGCATCCCTTACCTTCAACTGTCTTCATTAAGTAAACTTCTTTTTTTGTTGTTTCATATATTTTAATAATATTTTGTAGGACAGAAAACAGAAAGTTCAGAGGAATATTTAAATATATTACATATCTCATGTCTTGAGAGGTTTATATCCCATCATAAGTGCATTTGTTCATATAATTGCTTCAGAAAATTTTGTTTTCAGTTAGGCATTCATTGAAAAAATATTTATTGAGTTCCTATTATATACCGGGCATTGTGCTGAACAAAGACACAAATTCTCCGCCTTCAACAAGCTCACACAAATAGCATTCTAACTTACCATTACGTGGCAAGTACAATAATGGGGATAAAAACTTAAGATTCAGTTGGAACAAAAAGAAGGACTTCAAAAAGAGTCTGAGAAAATCATATAAAACTCACTATTGAAAATAGAAAGAGCAAATTAGCACTTTTTTAAAGAAAAAAAACCCAAACCTTACTGATCTATTGTGTTAGTTGGAGTTCTTTGAAAAGCAGCTGCCAAATGAGATTAGATATGAAAAGGTTTTATTGATGAAAATACAAGTGAGGGAGAAAGGGAAGAGGGTTGGAGAGGTGGCCTGGGAGAGCGATTTTACAGTGGTATACATCTGATTTCAGTAAAGGATGGAGGGAGGGAGGAAGGAAGTTTGGCTTAGAAGAAATTTCTTCAGGGCCATTCTAAGCAAGCTTCAGCCAAGTCACCATCAAAGGAGCCCCACATCTCATCCAAACGGGCCTGCTTTAGTACCCCTGCCAAGCTCATGTACTGAGCAAGACCCGAAGACAGCATGACCTTGGCAGGAGCGCGGTGGTAGAGTACAACATCAGCTGTAGGAACTGTCAGTCAATAGTGCTTCCTGAATGGGAGATACGAGAGGTTCATTTTCAAAGCTTCCATGTTCACGATATTTATTCTAATCCTAAGTAAGCTCAAACACTGATCTAAAAAAAATAGTAAAATAATAAATGATAACATGGAATTTTTCATGAAAGAAATTTAGTACAATTTATTTTTCTCACTTTGATCAAAGAGTCAATTATTCTGTCAGATCCTGTACAGGACCCATTGAAAGAAAATATAACCCTGCAACTGAATATGAGAGAGAATTGAGAATTATTATACGGTTATCTTTTATTTTAACTGATGTATTAAGTAAAAAAGACTCAGTCGGGCAAAATTTGGAAACTGCTTCAGTTTTCTAACACCCTTGAACATTGCGCTTGGTCTGAGGGCTCTTGCTTCCTGGAATCTCTGAACAACAGGATGGGTGGATCTGTGATCACATTGAGATATTAAGAAACATTTTCCTTTCACATTAGTAGGTAAGTTCAATGTAGTATAAATTAAAAATCAGTCTTACAACCACAATCAAAGCTTCCCCCTTTTCCCTCTGTCATGTGATTTCACAGGCCACTAGTGGTTTGGAGGAGCTTGATCCTTTTTTTCCTTAATCTTTTTTGATACAGTCTCACTCTGTCACCCAGACTAGAGTGCAGTGGTATCATTGTAGCTCACTGCAACCTTAAACTCCTGGGCTCAAGTGATCCTCCTGTCTCAGCTTCCCAAGTAGCTGGGACTACAGGCATGCGCCACCATGCCTGGCTTAATTTTTCTGTTTTTAGTAGAGATAGGGTCTCACTCTTGCTGAGGCTGGTCTCAAATTCCTGAGCTCAAACAATCTTCCGGCCTTGGTCTCCCAGAGTGCTAGGATTATAGGTGTGGGCCACCTCACCTGGCCTTTCTTAATCTTAACTCCAACTTGTTTTCCATCAATGCACTACTCCTAGCTTCTGTTCCAGCCAAAGAGAAAGAATGGGATGAGAAGAAATGACAACCAAGGCCTTCTGTCTCAATGTGATTCCATGATGCTTAGACAACCTGTGTCAACATGGATTTAGTTGTCTGCTTCAGGAAATGTTTACTGGGAAAAGGTAAGATAAAACAATGAATCATTTCAGTGTATGCTCCAGGAAACTCTTACAGATTAATCTAGGAAAGCTAACAGTTTGTAGACCTGGATAAATAATTCCCTGATTAAGCGAGAATTTATGTATCAAGAGACTAATGTCAGTACCCTCTCTTTGCTGTGCCCACCAATTCCAAGCTATCATATAATTAATATGCTCAATCCCAATCGGTTGCCTGGCTTGAAAGAACCACTTTAAACCATTTGTGCTCAGAATGTCATTTCTTAGACCTTTCACACCTCTTTGGAAATACAATACAAAAAAAAATCTCTGTTATATTGGCTTTCTTCCTTACTGCAGGGAGTTCAAATATACTTCATTTTGCCTTGTTAACAGATTGTCTGGTGAGTTTATACATTGTTCAATAGAAACATAAAGGTCTGTGTCCCTAACTAGTGCCATGTCTTGGCCATTAAATGTCCTCAGTTATCACATGCTCTGAACTGAATGTTTTTGTCCCCCCCTCTAAATTCATATGCTAATTTCCAAGGTGATGGTACTTGGAGATGGAGCTTTGGGAGGTTATTAGGTTATAAGGATGGATCCCTGGTGATGGAATTAGTGTCCTTATAAGAAAAGACACAAGAAGCTTTGCTTCATCTCTCTCTGCTCTGTGCCAGGGAAAGGCATAGGGGAAATGTGGTCAACTGCAAAGCAGGAAAAGGACCTTCTCTAGGAACCAAATTGGCCAGTACGTTGTTCTTATACTTCCCAGCCTCCAAGAACTGTGAGAAATAAATTTACCTGTTTAAACCACCCAGTTTATGATATCTTGTTATAGCAGTTCAAACTGACTAAGACACTACAGATGTCTGAATACTAACTTTTTCCCTAGTGGAGATTTTTGTATGTTTTCCAGAAACCACCCTCTTACTACTCCAATACCATCCCTGGGATGCTGCACTGAACCATACCCCTGACTGAGTTAGCTAACCTCCCATAACTTCTCCCTGTATCCTTACCCTCAGTTCTTGCCCACCAGTGCTACACACCTCCCAGATTTCTTCTACTAGGATCTATTTGCCTCAGTGGTAGTCCTCTTGGAAACATACACACTCACTGCATTATCCATGGAAGTGCAGTTTGGTCCTACGGCAGGTGTCTTTGATGCAGCCAATGTTAATGGTTCACTGCAGCATTGTAAGAGAGAATAATAGTTTAATCTCAATGACCCCCAAACTCCAAGAAATACAGAAACACTCAAAATTTTCTACCTGGGCAAGCAATTCTATGGAAATTCCATTTTCTTTTATTAGCATAGCACTTTTAGTGAATGCATCCTATACTTCTAAGTATTTTCATTAGGTAAACTTTTTGGTTGTTGTTTTCTTAGTTTCATATGTTTTATTCAAATTTTTTGTTGAACAGAACCCAGAAAGTTTAGAGAAGAGTTGAAATTTATGATAGATCTTAGTCTTGAGAGGTTTATATCCCATTATAGAGCATTTGGTCATATAATTGGTTTAGAATTTTTTTCAGTTAGGCATGCATTGTACAAATATTTATTGAATTCCTATAATAGTGAACATTCTTATTGTACAGAGTGAGACTACTGTCTCCCCTTCTGGCCAGCCACCAAACTCCAGGACTGGTCCTCATGACCTTCTCACCCTTCACAAAGAGGGGTATGCAGTGTATGTGTGCAGCCTTATGTGTATGTGTGTATGTGCATGTGCGTGTGTGTGTGTGTGTGTGTGTGTAGGGGATGGTATCCTACCAGAATGAAACTTAGTTTATGTTAAACCAGTCTCTCTTATAAATGTCTAAACTTTTCTTGATGGGTATAAGGCTCACATAAGCTATAAAGCTGTTGTAGCCACATCTTCTCATGGGAATGTGACTGGGATGTATTTTTATTTATCAATTTTTTACCTAAGCTTTGGAGACTCCATGAACTTGTAGCACATGTGAAAGGCATCATGTAACATCCTTTTATAAAAAGATGCTAAAAGGAAACTCAATGTATAAGCTAAAGAGCGAGACAGTGATATAAATAGCTTCAATCCTATCTGAAATATCTTGGATAGTGACAAAGATAGAGTCATAGGCAATAGAACCATACTATCACAGAACAAATGACTTTCTATATAGCTTTTCCTATATATCAGGGGTCCAAAAGTGATGGCTGGTGGGCCAAATGCAGCTGACACCTGTTTTTGCAGATAAACTTTATTGAAGCACAGCCATAAGTGCATCCATTTACGTACTATCATGGCTTTCATGCTACAATGGCAGAGTTGAGTAGTTGGGACAGAGGCCATATGTCCCTCAAGGTCTAAAATATTTATTATCTGCCAACTTTCAGTAAAAAAAGTTTACCAATTCTTGCTTTATATGCTTGAATATTCTCTAAAATTTTTTACCATAGTGTTTCAATTTCTGGTAACTACAGTGAAAATATATCTCTTAATTCTTCTCACTCCTTTTCCTTGGCTGCACGTATACTTGGAAACATCAGTGAGTGTCTCCAAACATCAGCATAAATGGCTGCTATGTTATTTAAAAATTTGAAATGAACAAACTGATGAACAGAGCATTTTACCGATCATCAAAATTTTTCCATTTGAATGCGGGTGTTGGGTGCTTTAATGAATAAACAGAACCCCTCCTAGGTTTAAAAAATTGGAATAATATAAATAATGTCTAGCATTTATTATTATATGGCAAGTGAATAATATGAATAACGGACTATCCAATCAATTCTGTCAGGCAGGCTCTAGTGTAGACTCCACTTTACAGATGAAGAAATTGAGGCATAAAGAGGTCAAATAAGTCTTCCAGCTTAACAATGCTGCTAAGTGATGAGGCCTGTTTTATCCCATCTGGTTTGGCCCTGGAACCTATGCTTTTAACTACCATACTCTATTATTGATTTTTGATTGCCCTGACATGATAAATGGCTAGCCAATGACTTAGGGAGGAAATTGATGAGGGAATTTTGACATTCTGTACTTCAAGAGCCCTGAAGCTCATATCTAAATTGTTAAATGTTAATCTCAATCCTTCCTCAAAGGGATAGCTCCCCTTTAGACCCTAGGCTGTGATGGATCCTTCCTGCTTGTGACTGGTTTCACTTACAGCAAACTATTTTGTCCAGAATCTTACATCATGCCTTTATCTCCAGCCCAAGGGAAGGTACTGACAACCTCAGAAACAGGAGAAAATATATAGCTACATAGTTCTAGATTCCTTATATTTTGCCATTTCTGAAGGACCATTCACTTGCCTTGATGTTCCTAAATCACAAAAGCAACCCTTTCTATTATGTAGAAAGATGGAGAGAGAAAATAGTGTTGGGTCCGCAGCCCTGAGACATGGCTTTCAGAGTTGAATCCATCATCTATGTGTGTAACCTTGAGCAAATTGCCTTACCTCCTTGCGCCTCAGGCTCCTCATTTGTTAAATGAGGGTATTATAGTGAATAATTTTTAAGGTTCCTTTTAACTCTAAAATTGGAAATAGAATTCACATTTTTAAAAGAATGATTTAGAAGTTAATGAAATCTGAAATAATCAGACACATGAATGATTTAAATAGGTTTTTTTGTAGCATTATGGACAGAATAAACTTGTCTTAATATACATAAGCACATTTTTTGCAAATATATTTTATGCATTTATTTTTATCTATGAATAAGTAAACGCATGTTTTCAAATGACTTTGTAAGGTCACAAAACTTGTTCACCTCCACAGCCTTCTTTCTCTCACTCTCTTAGCCAATGACCCCTTGACTCAGGGTCCCGCCATCACTTTCAGGCTTCTATGATATACCACACCTGGGTGGAATGTGGGGTCTGACTTCCAGAATATTTCCACCAAATATGCTTCAATGTGGTGCCAGTAGCCTCACAGTGAACCTGATCAATAGTAACAGGACATGGGAGGACGAGAAAAGATAAATTTCACCTGGCTTCTCTATCCCATGGATTACTCTGAGATGTATTCTTTGCATCCCCTCCAAGAGAAATTGCCAGTGATTAATGAGCCTGCCTGCCAGGTGACGTGGTGTGTGACTTTGGGCCTCATTATGAAGCAGTACTCAGAGCACTAACCCACCATACTCCACTGCGCTGCACTCTATGTTGCTTGCTGCACTAACACGCTTTCTCACCTTCATTGCCATGGACTTCCCAAATAAAGGATTAGTCCTCAATCCTTGCCTCAGGTTTTGTATTAGTCAGTGTTCTCTAGAGAAACAAAACCGTTATGATCTCTTTTAATATGATCTCTTATTTGAGGAGGGGGCAGAGAGAGAGAGAGAGAGAGAGATTTATTAGGAGGAATTGGCTCACATGATTATGGAGTCTGGGAAGTCCCACAGTCTGCACCTATAAACTGGAGCCCCAGGAGGGCTGGTGGTGTAATTCTAGTCTGAGTCCACAGGCCTGAGAGCTGGGGGAGCTGATTGTTTAAGTCCCAGTACAAGGTAGGAGAAGACCTATGTGCCAACTCAATCAGGAAGGCAGAAAAAAAAAAAAAGCGAATTCCTCTTTTCTCCACCTTTTGTTCTATTAAAAGCCTCAAAGGATTAGATGATGCCAACAGACTAAGGGAGGGCAATCTTGTGAATCACTGATCCAAATGCTAATCTCATCCAGAAACACTGCCGGGCACATTCAGAAATGATGCTTAACCAGATATCCCCTGATCCAGCCAAGTCAAATCATAAAATTAACAATCACAGTCATTCTAACTAAAGTTATAGTTAGTTTACATCGTTGTTGATATCTGTATGCCAATTCCATTATATTGTTTCTTATTTAAAATTGCATCCTTCAGGACCTAGCATAAGCCCTGGCACATAGCAGAGACAAATAAATATGTGTTTAAATAACTTTTCTTTCTTATATTTGATATATAAACTCTTTGAGTAGATGCTTGTTAGCATGAAATATTTGGTATAAATAGCTTTAAAAGTTCATAGTCAGTAAAGTGCTCATATGGTGAGCTGAATTGGGATGTTGAGACATTTAGAGGGTAAAGCCTGTGATATCAGCTATGAAGGTTCGAAATGAGGAAACCGTCTATAGTCAGTTCCATCCCTGACTGTAGACACTAAAGGAGTTGAGTATGCAAAATCAGTCAAGCAAATTGAAGAAAGCTGTTATAAGGCCCAAGAGGTAATAAAATGGAGTCCATGGACTAGCAATTGGTTTCAATCATCGTGATGATGTGAAATATAGTGAGAAGATTATCTCTTACTATTATTAATACTTATTGGTCTATGATGATCGTGAGTGGGTATGATACCAACAGGCATTTTATATACTGTAGATCTGAGAAGTATATTTCGACACAAATGACAATTTTGACACAAAATTGTAATTGTTTTTCTCTAATTGCAATTGAACAGTTCATTGTAATGTAAGCATAATCATGCTGCTATGTTCATGTCCAATAGTGAAACAATATTTTCCAAGTGAGCAATCCACCATTATTTTACACCTGTAAAGTGTAGATATATTTATTCAACAGTCATCCATAGCATCTCATCCATGTGTGGAGTAATATAATATTATATTCAGTCTATTCTGTCTTCTTTCCAAATGAAGACCAGTGTCCACAGTTAAAAACTATTCCACATAATGCATTTCTAGATCACCCATCTAAAACACTGGTTCTATATAAGGAATTATTTTGCCCCCAGGGGACATTTGACAATGTTTGGAGACATTTTTAGTTGTCACAACTGGGGGTGGTACTAGTATCCAGTGGGAAGAGGCCAGGGGATATTGTTAAAATACTCAGGAGAGCCCAATCCTAACAGAGAAGTATCTAACCCTAATGTCAGTAGTGCCAAGATTATGTAAAGGGCAAAGAGAGCAAATGCTTGGTTAAAGGGCAGGAAACAAAACAGAAAGGTACAGAATGACAAAAGAAAGGTATGACAAAAAATATAATAATAAAGTAGCAAAGGAATGAAACAAACATGAGGGGTGTAATGGCCAGAAATAACATACGATATATAAATAGATTACAAACAATTTTGGAAACAAATTCTCTGAACAATGTCCTCTGTCTGTGTCCCCTTGGGCAAAGCGGGGCTGGAGCTATGTTTTTAGCAGAGCTACACTGGGGAATATGGAAGGCTCATTAGCAGAAAATTCACAACTTATGTGAATATGCATAGACATTTTATTGAAAGGTTTAGTTATTCCGGTGAGAAGTGAGAATTTTCTCTCTCTTCTCTCTCTGGTTCTTTCTGTAGAACCTTGATTGATGCACTGAAATAATCTTATGATAAAAGCAATAAATGTTGGAGGACTTTTCACAGAAAAGGTTAAGCTTGACTTAGGACCAAGAGGATAATAGATTTGAATGGCGCAGTAAGAACATAGGAAACACACATCACAGGTAAAATGTGCAAAGTGGTGTTTGAGGAACGGTGAGGATTCTGACATATGAAGTGCCCAAGGAAAGAGCTTGAGCTTGAACTAGAAAGATTTATGGCCATGGATACCATAGTAACAAGTTTAGATTATATATGTGGGTTCATTGGAGATTCTGGTCCCAGTCCCACTCAAGGAGGCCAAAGGAGTTAAAACAAAGAGAGCCTTAGGGGACTGGCCACCCCATGCAACTGAGAACATGCTGACCTTTATGGAACACTGCCTTACCCTACCTGGTGATGCACATCATATCCTCAAGTTACAGTTTCTTTGTTTGTGCTTGCCTACATAATCTTTTGCTATTTGGGGCAGAGAATTGCCCGGCCTGCTCCCACTGGTGCCTCCCAAGTAAATTCCCGGAATAAACTCACGTCTCTTTTCTCTGGTCCTCCGGTTTCCTTCTCTGATATTGACACATATTACGCAGAGGTTTTAAAGCTCTTTAATCTCCATAACAATATACATAAGAAAGAAGATATCATGCAAAATTTCTAGAATGGCAATTTCAGAATTTCAGTCTGTCACCTAATTGTAATATACTTTTTGGGGGCAAATTTTTAAATGAGAACTTTCAGTTGATTGTTTTAGGCAATATTTAATTTGAGATAACATTTGCAATTAACTTTGTTCATGTTTTATTATTTGGAATCCTTCAAGCCAGAAAGATATTAGAAATATTTTGTAGTTTGAAAGCATATCCTATTTTCCAATTTTTTCCAACTTGCCTGAAAGGAACCCTTAGACAAGGATTGTATCTTCGACATAATGTGTTACCTACAGAGTATCATTTAATGAAATGTTAGCAAGTGATTCATTCTTCTTTCAAGGAAATGCAGCACTCTTGATATAAATTATTTATTAAATGTAGAAAATTGACTTTATATCTTCTATCCCTCAGAAGTTGTCCTAATCCACAAAACATCAATTTATTATTCTCCAGTGTTTCTGATGCATATCTCATTGTGCAACACATAGGTCATGCTTCCTACACGCCTTCTGATAGGCAGAGGAAACCTTGTGCAGATGAAACAATCTTCTCATAGGAGATGAATGTTCTAGCTCAGAAGCAGCGGGTATTTCTTAATGACAATTAAAGCATCTTTGTGTATGAAGGTATAAAAGACATTTCAAAGAATGTATCACTTCTAATACCTAATTATATCACTAGGCTTTGATTACTGACTGAAAACAAAAACACAACATTAAAAAAGCTTCATTGTAGGCAAAAATGAAATTTAATTACAAAAATTGGAATCATTAGTCTATTCACTTTTAGATTATTTCCAAAAGCAGGAGGGAAAATTTTGTGGGTTCTCATTTTTAACAATGTACATGCAATGGCAATATACTTTTATAATTCATAAATAACAAGAAGAGTTGCATTGGGTATTAGTTTTATTTTTTTTATATAAGACATCTGGGATACAGAGAAGGTCATTTGTCCAATGTCACAGAGCAGGTTAGTAGTGTATTGTAAACTCAGGTCTACTTTTAAACATTTTTTTTTGCCATATCACTGTATGCAAGAGATAAAAAATAAGTACAAATAAAAGAACACTCATCCTGATGATGGAGAACTGTCACAATCTCCTGAGTAATAAATTATCTATTTTCCTCATTAACATTTCTAAGCATTGGAAATAAGGAAATATTGAACATTACTTTTTTAAAGATATTTGCTAACATAGTGTTCAGTTATTAAGAATCTGTGTTATTAATTGCATTTCTACAGATTTTCTTTATATAGCTCTGTTAGAGATAAAATGAATATTCTTAAAAATATTCTTAAAGGAGTTCACAGCACACATGATGAAGTATCTAAGAATAGTTATTTGAGCCAATGGAGCACAAATGGAAAAATAGTAACATGAAAGAAATAGTGTGAAGAGTTGAAGTATTTATGCAATTGAAGAAAGACTCTACTTAATTTGGTACCTCTACTCAGAGAGGAGAGTGATTCATGCAGAAGACCTAAGTACAGGGCAGGCTTTCTTGCATTAAGATATAATGCACTTTCAGTAAACCTATTTGGCTACTACATTTTCATACTAAGTTAGAGATTTCTGACTATTTTGATATTGACTTAACTAATTGGATTTTACATAACTATAGAAGTAACACAAAGAGAACTAGCATAAAAATTAAGAACATGGGACATTTAAATTTTGCCTCTTTAAATGTCATGCTCAGAATATTCTGCATATTGAAAGAGTAATAAAAGTCTGTAATGATAAATTCTAAATTGTTCAAGCTTATGGTATCAGGATGCTATAAGGCTCTGGTCAATTGATGGAAAAATCCATTTTATGCCTTTAAAATATTCTTTAAATCACAATTTTGTAAAAATTCTATCACAGGGAATTAAGATTTATTTAGATTTGCCATTGTCCCCTAAATCCCCAAAGATATACTCTATTACAATGGGCATATACAACTATTTATTATTTACATATATTTTAATTTTGTTACATATATATTTTATATATCAAATGACATTAATGTGAGCTCTATTAAAATTTAAAATATGTTCCCTTTTAAAAAGTGTTTTTATAAAATCAATGAGACTAAGTTCATTAAAAAGAAGAAGAAGATGTATTTACCGAGAAATTAGAATGCTTAGTATCCACTGAAGTGGGCTATGGAAGGGTGATTTAATATCCCACCTCCCAGCTTCCCACACTTTCCACTTCTTGGGAAACACCAAGAACGTCTACGCCATCGTTCACACAGCAGAGCTCGCTCTGTAGTCAGGGCAGTGCGTGCCAGGGAAGATTCCCGCAGACCAGAAGCTTGCAAATTTTTGTGACTAGGACCCATACTGGGAAACACTTTTACTTCAGAACTTTTCTCTCTCTTTCTCTCTCTCTCTGTCTCTCAGAATGACCAAACTTTCAATGACTCCAGTAATGTCTATTTTATCCCATCCCATCCCATTCTATTCTGTTATTTCTCATTAAAAGAAGTACTGATCGCTATTAATAAATAGACTTTGTGACCCTCTAATAGTACAAGTTTCACATTCTGAAAACATTTGCTATAGAGATTACCCACACGGGAGTTATTAGGGTAGCTAATTCCGTGTACTGCTTGACCTTATGGCAAAATAATTCCACTTCTTTATAAAACAGTCCACTCTCTCTCTCTCTCTCAGTAAGTGGCACAAAGTTCCTGCTAAACCATGGTTCAACCATCAGAACACTAGATGCCGATAGAAGAAATCTTAGATTTCTGGACATGTTTTACCAGACGAAATTGCAAACCTCAGACTGAAAAATAACTATGGACAAAATCACACTGTCTATTCTAAAAAGGATGAATAAAAATTGAGAAAATATATGGATGAAAGTTTAAATCAATGTTTTTAAAACATAACCCATCCGTATATCTGCTTACAGTAGTGATCCAAGAAGGATGTTAATCAAATGTATGTTCGAGTTCAAATTCTTCCAAGCAATAATCTTAACAAAATTTAATCTTTATATAGTGCTTTACAGTTTGTAGTCTACTTTAATGCACACACAATATCATATGAATGCTGTCTATTGTATTATGAAGATATTTACTAGTTTTACAAAGATATTGAATTATGACATCTTTGTAATGGAGAATTGGCAGATTACTAATACTTAGAAGTAGAAAATTTTTCAGAAAAGTGCCAAGTCACTGATTGGAAAATTCCTCAGATTTAGCAGATGGTCTCAGATGCCTATGAGTCAATGCAGTAGCAAGATGGCCAGTTTCTCCACATAGTGAGATGTCACAGCTGAATCTTAAAGATGAAAACCCAGGAGATTCTCTGCTCAGAGATGGAATCCATTATTGCTAGAACCCCAAAGTCTGATATAACTTTTCTGCCAGGATGGGAGAGAGAGAAAACCCTTGGTTGGATATACAGAGACTGAACACAGCACTGGTAGACAGTGCCTTGCAGAAAGAATCGTGGCAGTCATTGTGGAATTGAAAACTGTTAGGTAGATCGCAAAGAATTCTGGGTATCCTAGGGATGAAAGTGGGTGCCAAGCAGCATGGGTACAACAGATTCTGGAAAAGCGACCTAGAACAACCGGCTTTCAGAGAGGCTCATGGGAGATCTGCATGCGCAGTAAGACTTTGGTCAGATAAGTCGCAACTGTCCATCAAAGTGGTTCCATGATGACGTCTGAACCACGGGAAGGTCCCTATCCAGATGCTATAAAACAAGACCCAGATTGTAACCAAAGTCTCTTTTTTGCTACAACAATGGGTCCGGTCGTCATTCATGGTATATGTCTCGCTCTGTAAACCTATTTCTTACTCTTGCTCTATAATTCTATCTTTCTCTCAATACATCTCATTTTCATGCTTACCTTGCTTTTGGTGTGTCTTGTCATTCTTTGGTCAAGAGAGTACCAAGATACTGACTGTTTAAAACTATGGTGCTCAAAGGGTGGTAGTTTACACCAGGGTTTCGGGAGGGGGGGCAATACCCACATCATAGGGATGTGGCGAGCATTGTGCGGGGGAAGGGCATACCTCTAACCCTTCTTAGGGTAGGCAAAGATATACAATGTATCCAAAGTGTAAAAAAAAAAAAATCTTTTGTTGGATGGAGTGCAGGCGGGAGGGGGGAGGAAGAGTAGAGTCACATAATGTGTGCCGTGCATGCCACCTGGGGACTGGACTCACTTGAGGCTCTGGCACGTGGGGGGGGTAGAGTGGTAGGGGCAACGTATGTATTCCTAACAATATATGTACCCCCATTATATGATGAAATAAAAAAAAAAAAAAAAAAGAATAACCCATGGAGGATGACATAAAAGGAAAAAAAAAAAAAAAAGACTCTAGCAGCAAGCCCTCCACAGCCCATGGCAGACAGCTTGACCAGAATCTCTAGATGGGCTGACTGGTAAAGGGCTTATCCAGACAAAGCCAGTCTGCATCAAATACAATACTACTTCTCCAAAATGCATGGACATCAACATAAGGCAACAAGAAACATAAAAAACCAGAGGGACACCACCAAAAGAACACAATAAGACAAGTAATTTGAAAATAAACAGGGGTGAAAAAAGATAAAAGAATGAAAGTAATGAAGAAAATCTATGGGATTTATGGGATAGCATCAAAAGAGCAAATTTTGGGGTTATAGGTCAGGAAGGAGAAGAGAGAGTCAAAGGGATAGAAAGATTATTCAAATAAATGATAGCAGAAAAGCTCCAAATCTGGAAAAAGATATAAATATCTGGGTACAGGAAGGTCAAAGGTCTCTAATCAGATTGAATCCACATAAGACTATACCAATACATATTATAAACAAACTATCAAAAATTAAAGAAAACATAAAGAAATGGTCTTGAAAGCAGCAAGAGAAAAGAAGCAAATCACATATAAGGGAGTTCCAATAAAGCTAGGATTGGACTTCTGAGCAGAAATTTTACTGGCCAGGAGACAGCAGGATGATATAGTCAAAGTGCCAAAACAAACCTAGCAACCAATAATACTGTACCCAGGAAAGCTGCCCTTCAGAAACAAAGGAGAGATAAAGACTTTCCTGGGCAAATATAAGCTAAGGGAGTTCATCACCACTAGACTTGTCTTGCAAGAAATGCTAAACGGAGTTCTTCAAGCTGAAAGGAAAGGATGCTCATTAGGAACACAAACCCATATGAAAGTATAAAAACACTGGCAAAAGTAAGTACACAGTCAAATTCAGAATACTTTAATACTGTAATGGTGGTGTATAAATCATTTATATCTTTAATACTATGGAGACTAAAAGACAAAACTACTAAAAATAATGATAGCTACAATAATTTATTAAGGAATATACAATACAAAAATATGCAAATTATGATACCAAAAACATAAAATGTGGGGACAGGGAGTAAAAGTTTAGAGGTTGTTTTGTGATCAAAGTTAACTTGTTCTAATATCAAAGCCAGACAAGGACACTACAAGGAAAGAAAATTACAGACAAAATCCCTGATGAACATAGAAACAAAAATTCTCAAGAAAATACTAGCAAACCAAATTCAAAATAAAAGTTTCATTCATCATAATCAAGTGGAATTTATCCCAGGGATGCAAGGATGGTTCAACATACACAAATCTACATGTGTGTTATACTACATTAATAGAGTGAAGAACAAAAACCGTATGATCAGCTCAATAAATGCAGAAAAAAAAATTGACAACATTCAACATTGTTTCATGATAACAACTCCCAGAAAATTAAGTACAGAAGGAATATATCTCAACACAATTAAGGCTGTATATGACAAACTCACAGCTAACATATACTCAATGGTGAAAACTTGAAAGCTTTTCCTCTAAGATCTGGAACAAGGCAAGGATGCTTACTCTTGCCACTTCTGTTCAACATGTTCTTGAGTAAAAAGAACAAATCTGGAGGCATCACACTACCTAGCTTCAAAATATACTATAAAGTTATAGTAATCAAAACAGCATGGGGCTGGCATTAAAAACAGATACATAAGACAGAAGCAAAAGCCCAGAAATAAATCCACACATTTTCAGTCCACTGATCTTTAACAAGGGTGCCAAGAGCACAGAATGGGAAAAGGGTAGTATTTTCCATAAATGGTATTGGGAAAAATTTATTTCTACATGTAAAAAAATGACATTAGACACTTATCTCACACCATATAAAAAATCAACTCAAAACAGATTAATGACTTTTTTTTCTTTTTTTTGAGACAGAGTCTCACTCTGTTGCCCAGGCTAGAGTGAGTGCCGTGGCGTCAGCCTAGCTCACAGCAACCTCAAACTCCTGGGCTCAAGCAATCCTTCTGCCTCAGCCTCCTGAGTAGCAGGGACTACAGGCAT